>OU015499.1:53323495-53628697 GCA_907164885.2 Dolomedes plantarius | reverse complement strand
CGGGCATTGTCCTGCTGTAATAACGTGCTGGAGGCGGCCTGCACAAGTGGCCGACCCACAGGCTTAACAACTTGTGTTACGTACCGGGCCGATGTTAAACTGCCAGTAATGTTCACAAGGGTTGTCCGCTGTCCGAACATGATGCCACCCCAAACCATGAAGCCCGGTGTGTGGCGGTATGACGTTCGACAATATGGGCTTGCATGTAACGTTATCCGGGGAGCCACCACACATGTCCACGACCATCATTCCTCCATACAAAAATCGGGATTCAACTGAAAACAATACCCGATGCCATTAGTTCGTCCAGTAACGCTCACGCCGACACCAATCCAGACGAGCATCCATGTGTCGTGTGGTTAAAGGAACCCCAGTGGCTGGCCTCCGTTTCGTGGCGCCTCCGTAACGGGTCCCCACGAAACATTCGCCGAAATTGCCTATCAGTGCGATCTGACGTTCACCTGGATGATCCACTGCCTCTTTGCCGTGTACTCAGATTGTCCTGCGTCCATCGTGCCACGCATCGCTGAATTGTACTGACGTTCCGTCCAACACGACTGGCAATTGCGCGCATGGACAAACCAAGCTCATGCAATTCTAGGATACGATCTCGTTCCTCAGACGACAATTGATGGTATTCATCTCGATGATGTGTCCGAGGCATTTTCTACCCTTCTTCAAGTTCCGTTACAACAATAATCTGTCATTGAAGCATATAAAGAGCGGGCCAGCTACTGGCTTTTATAGCCAGAAACTGGGTATCATGTGACCAGATGCGTACGCGCATTTAATCATTTGTATATGTCTCTGACATCTACCGATCCTGTTATTTTCACCTCGGTATGCGCATTCCTTCATTGTGTTGGAATTTCACTTTTGACGAGTATATATATATATATATATATATATATATATATATATATATATATATATATATACAGTCGAACCTCCATATATCGAAGTAGCAAATTGCGCGAAAAAAATTCGATATATAGAAATTTCGATATATAGAATTGAACTTATCATAATTCTCCTTATCATAATTCTCCTAATTATCATAATTCTCCTAAAATCTTATCATAATTCTCCTAAAAAAATTAAAGCAAATTTTCTTATATGAAACTCCATTTCTTATTTATATGCGAATCTCATTAAATGAAAGTTAATAACTAAAAAATGAATTAATATGAAAGATTTATTGATGACAATAATGCAGACAGTGCATGATTTGACAATAATGCAGACAGTGGTTACAATGATCACAGTTACATTCTTTAAAAAAAAAAAAACAAGGAATATCTTGCTGAACAGTTAGTTTTGCGGAAAGTTCAAAGAAATGTTCGTATTTATTCAGTCCACTAAAAACTTCATCAGGGACATTTTCCGCGAATTGAAGTCCACGACGTATTGTTTCAAATGGCAAAAATTGGGATATTTATTCTAAAGTGGAATAAAATCTCCCAATTTGTCTTGAAAAAAATTTCGATATATAGAGATTTTTTCGATATATAGAAACAATTTTTCTATGTAATGAACATGGAGATTTGCTAAGAGTTCGATATATAGAAAATTTCGATATAGGAAAGTTCGATATATGGAGGTTCGACTGTATATATATATATATATATATATATATATATATATATATATATATATATATATACATACTAGCGTACCCGACAGACGTTGTCCTGTTCAAACGTTGTAAATCCAAAAATCATAAAATTATTTTAATAAACTATAAATTGTTTGGACCATTTTGATGAAAAAATATGTTAAAAAAAATTATTTTTAAAAAATCTTACACCACCACGCGTACAGTTATCACAACTCGAACTATCTTAAAATTAGCATGAATGTGGATGAATGTTAGCATGAATGTGGAAATTTCATTAATATGGCTATTAATGAAATTTCGTCCACACATGGATTATTTCATTAAAATCAATGAGCCGTTCAATACTTCATAAGTTGCATAGAATCAAATGAGAATTGACAATTTAAATTTGTAGGTTAAGTTAATTGTTAATCAATGCACGTGTATACAGCATAAAAATTCATGAAAATAAAAAAAAAAATATTCTGAAACGCGATTGCAGCGCTGCCTACCGGATCCAATTATTGAATGCACGTGTATACATCATTAAAATTCATGAAAATAAAAAAAAATTTCTGAAACGCGATAGCAGCGCTTCGTGCCGGATTCAATTGTGTACCTAAACTAATCAAAAATCAACAACAACACATAAATAAATAAATTAATTAAAAAAACATTTTCTATCGGATCAAATTGTGAATCTCAACCATTCTCGAATCAACTTAATCGCACACACAAAATTTCATTAAAATCAGTCCAGCCGTTTAGGAGGAGTTCAGTGACATACACACGGTCAGAAGAAATATATATATATATATATATATATATATATATATATATATATATATATATATATATATATATAAAGATATACACGACTGTTGTTTAAGAAAGTGAAGTCCGGACATATTTTAGGGATTTTTGTAAATGAGGTAAAATTTTTACTTCAGAACATATGCAAATGTCACAGTAGTATATCGTACAAAGAAAATTATAGTATATAAAGTTGAATGGAGTGTAGGGCCTCTGGCGTAAAGTCTCTATTGTACTAAAAATTTATAAAAAATGCCCTCTATTTTGAAATGCTATGAAATTTTTTATCAAAATTATATTTGTTTGCATGATTTTATGTCACATTTCAACTAAAAAAATATATATTTAATCAGTACTGTATATTTAAAAAAAAAAGTGCTCCGAATGTTAGCAGATACCTTAAAATAAACCTACACTTGCTGAAATTAGCTTATTATTTTTAACGTAGGATTACGTTCCTCCATAACGGTCCTCCGGAAAGGAAAATTTCAGACTCTAAAACTGTCCGCCCCTCCATCCTCGCGAGTTATTATTTTGGTAGCGCGCCAAACCCAGTCTATCGGTTGGACAAGTTAATCAGAAAAGTACCAAGATGCGTCCAAATTTTGACACACACACACGCACACACACACACACACATATATATATATATATATATATATATATATATATATATATATATATATATATATATATATATATATATATATATATATATATATATATATACATATACATACATACATACATACATACATACAAAAGAGGTAAGCGACGATAAGTAATCCTACGTTAACAACCCGCGGTAGTTTCGATAGAAGAGACTACCTCAAAAGTTTTCTTTACTTGCGGACTATACGTGTTCAAACTATTGACGAGTGTTCATACATATTTAGTAACTAGACTCACTTTTTTACAGACTCGAACATTCAAACCCATCTACGACTATAGAAAACCCGTTGTCGTGATCAAGTTTACGAGCACTATGAAGAGAAAAATGTCGGAAGGTAACAGGAAATGATTTCTTTGCATTCGTTAGTTATGTTTTACGTTTTCTGTTATTTATGCTTTCGAACTAACGGTGAAAGTATTACAGTAACACACAGCTTCTTAATATTCACTATAAAAAAATTAAGAGTGGCAACTAATTTCGAACTCATTAACGGTTCTTCATTAGGCCGAGGAATATCAAACGTCTCTCTGTGTACAATTCATTAATGTATTTACACTGTTGAAATTTTGTTCTAACATATTACCTACATAGTACACGAAACTTGTGAAGAATGCAAAACAGGAATATACAGCATCTTGAAATACAAACGAATAAAATTAAGAATTTCAACTAGTCATGAAATTTCAAATACTGTTCTTTAAGGCTGCTGTGTACTAAACATATTTTTAAATTTTGATAGTAATTAAATTCGTAGCATATAACCTCAAAATATTTTATTACTTAATGCTTTATCCTTTACTTTACTAAATGCATAAAAATATATTTACATTTTTATTATTTATTTAAAAAAAATATTCAGGTAGTCTCTTCTAACGAAACTACCGCAGGTTATTAGCGTAGGATTACTTATCGTTGCTTACGTCTTTTGTATGCATAGAGGTATGTATGTGTTATTTATATATATATATATATATATATATATATATATATATATATATATATATATATATATATATATATATGTATATATATATATATATGTATATATATATATATATATATATATATATATATATATATATATATATATGTATATATATATATGTATATATATATATATGTATATATATATATGTATATATATATATATATATATATATATATATATATATGTATATATATATATGTATATATATATATATATATATATATATATATATATATATATATGTATATATATATATATATATATATATATATATATATATATATATATATATATATATATACATATATATATATATATATATATATATATATATATATATACACTGCTGGCCACCCAAATTGCAACACCAAGAAAGACAAGAGATATCACAACAAAATTTATTTTGTAGATAACATGTTGACCAAGTATCAAATGATTAAATTTATAGACTTCTGTGAAGTGTGGTTCCTGTCAAAATCAGTAGCCAGAGTAGCCGCCATTGTTGAAGATCACCGCTGCCACATGCCTCGGCATTGATTCAAAGAGACTTTGGATGAGTTCTTGAGGTACAGCAGACCAAGCATCTTCGACACGTTGCCAAAGTTGATCTGCTGTGGCAGCTGGGGATGGAATCTGGGTCAATCGTAGAGCAACCATGGACCACATGTTTTCTATCGGCGAAAGATCCGGAGAGCGAGACGGCCAGGGAAGCAATTCAATCTGGCGATTGACGAAGAACCGTTGGACAATGCGTGCCACGTGTGGTCGCGCATTATCCTGTTGAAATATGGCTGTGGGCAAGCCCTGAATGTAAGGAAGGACAACTGGCTCCAACACCTCGGAGATGTAGCGCTGGTTGTTTAAAGTACCGGCAATGCGTACTAGAGGTGTGCGAGAGTGATATCCAATACCACCCCATACCATAATACCTGGTGCAGGACCAGTGTGGCGGTGCATAACGCAGCTGTTCAGCATCCTCTCTTCACGGTGTCTCCAGACTCGAATGCGACCATCGTGGTGTTGCAGACAGAAGCGTGACTCGTCAGTAAAGACAATTTCATTCCATTCTGCCGTCCACATCCTTCTGTCATCGCACCATTGGCGGCGGAGACGTTTGTGGTTTTGCGTAAAGGGTAGACAAAGCAATGGACGTCTTGCGGACAGACCACTCTGCTGTAAACGGCGTCGAATGGTACGCGCAGACACTGGATGATGCGTTACAGACTGCATGTGCTGTGCTATGGTTCGTGATGTGACTGAGCGATCCGTCACTGCCATGCGCACAATTTGCCTATCATCACGTGAAGTGGTGCGCTGAGGTGGATGCGATCGAACACGCCGGTCCGTCGTACCCTCCTGCATCCAACGATCACATATCTGCATTACAGTTGTTTGGTTTCGTCCAACACGACTACCGATTTCCCTGAAAGATAATCCACAATCTCGGTAGGCCACTATCCTTCCTCTGTCGAACTCGGATACTTGATCAAAAGATGATCGCTGTTTTCGACGAGGCATAATTGATCGTTTTTTTGAAAAACCACAAGAAAAATACAATTGCCGAACTTGAAATCGTCGAAATCTCCAAGCCTTAAATAGCGCTTTGAAGTGGCGCCACAGGCGCGCGTGATATGCGTCTGCGCTGAAATTCTAATCATTTCCATATCTCACCTACGCTAATGTATGTTGTAAATTTCATGTTATTTGCATGTTTCCTTCAGGGTGTTGCATTTACAGTGGCCAGCAGTGTGTATATATATATATATATATATATATGTATAATAAATACGACGATCAATGCATACAATTCATGTAAAAAAAAATATATATATATTTATAAAAAAATCGTAAGAGATATTTTTATAGACAAAATAATCTAGAAGAAAATATTCAAATTAAATCTAATAGGACATGCTAAAGAATATAGTACAGTTTGAGGAACATATCTTATACTGTAATATTTTTTTGGATAATGTCCAATCGTCTGCCGCATTAGCAAGGGAAAAAATATTTTTTTGTCCATTTCATTGTTATGGACGTGACGATAAATTTATTTAAAGTACCAGAAAAAGAAATCGCGTGATCAGCATTTAATAAATTAAATTCTAAAATTTAATCTTTAAAATTCACCAAAAATCAGAAAATGGATGTAAAGATTCTAAAAAGATTTCATTTTAAAGGAATTTTTATGATCTTTCTCGTGATATAAATTTCTTAACCCTCAAATTTTTATTTTAAATGCAAACTTTAAAAAAGTTACTAAAACAGCTTAAAAATTTAATTTATAAAAATCTAGAAGAATTTTTCAAAAATCTCTCTTAGTGCACCTCTACACTATAAGAAGAATAGCCATACAAAATATCAGCTCTTTAGGTCCAGCGGTTTGGTCTGTGCGTTGTATGTCAGTCAGTGAGTCAGTCAGTTACGGAACTGTTTTATTTATATAGACTAGCTGAAAACCCGCGCTTCTCTACGGAGTACATTCAAATTAAATACAACTGTCAACGTATGCAATTTATGCCAAAAAATAAATATATATACACAGTGCGTCAAATAAGTTTTAAGACTGGGTCTGTAAAATGAAATAGAAACAAGAAATTAATACCTGTTTTGGTTTTTTATTCAAAATAGGACTCTCCGGCTTCAATGCACTTTTTACAGCGATTTAATAATTAATCGAAAGCCTGTTGTAAATCACTTTGTGGAATGGCCTGCAAAGCACGCGTCGAATCTTCTTGTATGGTCGAAATATCCTCAAAATACCACCCTTTTAACTTCATTTTAAGTTTTGGGAATAAGGAGTAGTCACAGGTTGCTAAATCAGGTGAATACGGTGGATGGTTCAACATACAGACATTATTTTTTGCCAAAAATCGACGAACAATAAGGCAGGTGTGACTGAGTGCATTGTCGTGTAACAAACACCAACTGCTTTCAGTCCTATAGTCTGGACGAATGCGACGATTTCTGGCCATCAAACGCTTTAAAACAGCTAAGTAGTATTGACCTGTAATTGTTTGTCCAGTTGGAACAAATTCTTTGTGGATAATACCTTTACTATCGAAGAATGTAATGAGCATTGTTTTGATTTTAGATGGAGCTTTTCTTGTTTTTTTGGCTTGTGGTGAATTTGGTGACTTCCATTCCGCACTTTTTCGTTTTGTTTCAGGATCATATTGGAAACACCAGGTTTCATCACCTGTAACAATGGACTACAAGAAGTTTGGAGCGTTTTCAGCGGTTGAACTAATGTCTCCGCAATGTGCACTTCTCATTGTTTTTTGTTCAGGGGTTGAAGTGTGTGGAACAAATTTAGCACACACTTTTGTTTTGCCAAATCTTCGTGTAGGATGGTTCGAATTGTATCTTTGTTGATGTTTAAAGAGTCTTCAATCATTCTCAGTGATGCACAGCGATCGTTTCTTATGAAATTTCGTACTTTCTCAATAACTTCAGGTCTTCTAGATGAAATTGGTCTTCCACTACGCTGATCATCTTCTACCGTATCTCTTCCGTCCAAAAAACGTTTGTGCCACACAAAAACATTTCATCTACTTAAACAACAGTCACCGTAAACTTCTTTCATGAGTTGGTATGTTTCCGAATTGCTTTTACCAAGTTTTTCGGTAAATTTAATTACAGCTCTTTGCTCCATCTTAAAAAATCAACATGAAAAATATTCACTTCTGCAATAAACGCTCGCCATCTCTCAACTACTTAACGAAATGCGCACAACTTGTTAGCAGTGTGCCAGCAGACGATGGACGTTATGACGCATGCGGATTTACACTCACAACGCCTTTACAACCTGCGCTCTGGGACGAGTCTTAAAACTTATTTGACGCACTGTGTATTTATAATAAATGCGATGATCAATGTATACAATTGATGTAAAATATATATCTATCTATATATATATATTTATAAAAAAATCGTAAGGGATATGCATTTTTTTTGGATAATATCCAATCGTCTGCTGCATTAGAAAGAGAAAAAAATATTTTTTTTGTCTATTTAGTTGTTACGCACGTGACGATAAATTTATTGAAAGTACCAGAAAAAGAAATCACGTGATCAGCATTTAATAAATTAAATTCTAAAAATTAATCTTTAAAAATTCACCAAAAATCAGGAAATGGAGGTAAAAATTCGAAAAAAATTTCATTTTGAAGGAATTTTTATGATCTTTCTCGTGATATAAATTTTATAACCCTCAATGTATTATTTTAAATGCAAACGTAAAAAAAGTTTAAAAAACAGCTTAAAAATTTAATTTAAAAAAATCTAAGAAGAATTTTTGAAAAATCTTTCTTAGTGCACCCCTACACTATTAGAAGAATCGCCATGCAAAATTTCAGCCCTTTAGGTCCAGCGGTTTGGTCTGTGCGTTGTATGTCAGTCAGTCAGTCAGTCAGTGAATGAATGAGTCAGTTACGGAACTGTTTTATATATATACTAGCTGAAAACCCGTACTTCGCTACGGAGTACATTCAAATTAAATACAACGGTCAATATATGCAATTCATGCCAAATATATATATATATAATATCCAATCGTCTGCTGCATTAGAAAGAGAAAAAAATATTTTTCTGTCTATTTTTTTTTTGCACGTGACGATAAATTTATTTAAAATACCAGAAAAAGAAATCACGTGATCAGCATTTAATAAATTAAATTCTAAAAATTAATCTTTAAAAATTCACCAAAAATCAGGAAATTGAGGTAAAAATTCGAAAAAAATTTCATTTTGAAGGAATTTTTATGATCTTTCTCGTGATATAAATTTTATAACCCTCAATGTATTATTTTAAATGCAAACGTAAAAAAAGTTTAAAAAACAGCTTAAAAATTTAATTTAAAAAAATCTAAGAAGAATTTTTGAAAAATCTTTCTTAGTGCACCCCTACACTATTAGAAGAATCGCCATGCAAAATTTCAGCCCTTTAGGTCCATCGGTTTGGTCTGTGCGTTGTATGTCAGTCAGTCAGTGAATGAATGAATGAATGAATGAATGAATGAATCAGTTACGGAACTGTTTTATATATATAGACTAGCTGAAAACTCGCACTTCGCTACGGAGTACATTCAAAGTAAAAACATCGGTGAATGTATGCAATTAATGCCAATATATATATAATAAATACGACGATCAATGTATATAATTGATGTAAAATATATATATATTTATAAAAAAATCGTAAGGGATATTTTTATAGACAAAATAATGTAGAAGAAGGTATTCAAATTAAATCTAATATAAAGAATACTAAAGAATATAGTACAGTTAATATAGTACAGTTTCTAGAACATTTCTTTTACTGTATTTTAATATTTTTTTGGATAATGTCCAATCGTCTGCCGCATTAGCAAGAAAAAAAATTATTTTTTGTCTATTTAGTCTTTATGCACGTGACGATAAATTTATTTAAAGTACCAGAAAAATAAGTCACGTGATCAGCATTTAATAAATTAAATTCTAAAAATTAATCTTTAAAAATTCACCAAAAATCAGGAAATGAAGGTAAAGATTCGAAAAAGATTTCATTTTAAAGGAATTTTTATGATCTTTCTCGAGATATAAATTTTATAACCCTCAAATTATTATTTTAAATGCAAACTTAAAAAAAGTAAAAAAACAGCTTAAAAATTTAATTTAAAAAAATCTAAGAAGAATTTTTCAAAAATCTCTCTTAGTGCACCCCTACACTATAAGAAGAATCGCCATGCAAAATTTCAGCCCTTTAGGTCCAGCGGTTTGGTCTGTGCGTTGTATGTCAGTCAGTCAGTGAATGAATGAATGAATGAATGAGTCAGTTACGGAACTGTTTTATATATATAGATAGACTAGCTGAAAACCCGCGCTTCGCTACGGAGTACATTGAAATTAAATACAACGGTCAATGTATGCAATTAATTCCAAAAAAAAAATATATATATATATATTTATTATAAATACGACGATCAATGTATACAATTGATGTAAAAAAAACATATTTATAAAAAAATCGTAAGGGATATTTTTATAGACAAAATGAAGTCCAATCGTCTGCCGCATTAGCAAAAAAAAATATTTTTTTGTCTATTTTTTTTTTTGCACGTGACGATAAATTTATTTAAAGTACCAGAAAAAGAAATCACGTGATCAGCATTTAATAAATTAAATTCTAAAAATTAATCTTTAAAAATTCACCAAAAATCAGGAAATGGAGGTAAAAATTCGAAAAAAATTTCATTTTGAAGGAATTTTTATGATCTTTCACGTGATATAAATTTTATAACCCTCAATGTATTATTTTAAATGCAAACATAAAAAAAGTTTAAAAAACAGTTTAAAAATTTTATTTAAAAAAATCTAAGAAGAATTTTTGAAAAATCTTTCTTAGTGCACCCCTACACTATTAGAAGAATCGCCATGCAAAATTTCAGCCCTTTAGGTCCAGCGGTTTGGTCTGTGCGTTGTATGTCAGTCAGTCAGTGAATGAATGAATGAATGAATGAATGAATGAGTCAGTTACGGAACTGTTTTATATATATAGATTATGTCTGCGAGATATAGAATTAAACCTCACGGAAATTGTTAAATTCGCGCTGTTGTGTAACCCTATTTCCTTTAGGGTTCAATAGTAATTTTTTAAAGTGTATTTCTCTATTCTTAATATAATTGCCAACATTTGGCAATGATGAGTTGTGTATGATTTGTGTATTAGTAGTACATTTATTTACTATCCAGCCGTCATGTTTTGACGGGTACCAACTAGTTCTTTTCTAAAAATCCTCCCACAGATTTGAGGTGCGTCTAATCGTCCGGTGCGTTTTTGGTCCAAAAAATACGGTACTCGGGAAAGAATGCTGTATGCTGTCTTTTAGATGCAAATAATTTCCTTTGATGAATGAAACTTAAACAATAAAAGCGAAATTCCTAAATGGGGAGGAAATTTCCGGCTAGCTAACGGGATGGGGACGATTGATAACTACGTTGGAACCGCCCATCGCAGTAGGAGGCACTGGTTACGCCACTCCTCACTTGGAAACCCACGAAGCTCAACTGGTACTGCCCAGAACCGTCAAGAGATATCCTGGTTTATTGTTGAAAGTAACGTTTTTATTTACATGTTTTTATTAAATCGCTTTCTTGTTTGTTTGTGTGTGTGTTTGTCCAGTACAAATCTTGCAATAAATTTTTAACTAACTTCCCGACTAGCTAGACATTTGAAACTTTTAGAATAACTCAGAAAACGATGACAATGCATTATTTTAAAACTTTTAGCCATCTTTAAGCAGAATTAAATTCATTTTCAGTTATTTTCAGTTAATTTTGTTTTGTAGACTAGTGCAGCCATCTATTGGCCGGGACGGGAACGAAAAGTTAAACGCAAGTTAACTTCCAATTAACTTCCTTTTCTTTCAAGTTGATGGGTTAATTCATCAAAAAATTCTAAAAAAAGTATTTATCAATACATAGAATTGTCAAGTTTATATTATTCAACAGAAAATTAAAAAAATGGTATATAAAAAGTTCTTTTTATCTTGTAATTATTTTATTGCGCCTGCAGTTGATTATAGTGCTTCATCAGAAATTAATTAATTATTAACAGGTGAAGCCATCTTGTTTGGAGAAGGTGAAAATGTCGTAAAGGATGAGCGAATGAGAAACAAATTTAATTTCAGGAGCGTAGCGTCCCAGACAGCAGTGAACCACCCTAAGGTATGTCATTTTGAAAGAGTTTGCTTAACCTTATGTGTCCTTTAATACGGAGTAAAACAGTTTTCCAAAATATATATTTGTTAAGTCTGCTGTGTACTGACTCTATTGGATTCGCTGACCTCAGTGTTAACCTATGGTGAAAATGTGTCCAAGAATTGCTGACTTAGATTGAAAGATTTTTTTTTATTGTACTCATAGAAAAATTGTAATATAGAAAGATATTTTACACCTTAGGACTTTTTTTTAAATGCAAATAATATTTTAAAATTCAAGTTATTTGGGGGAAAATCTGGTTTAGTGTGTTTTAACGCTTATCAATTCGTTTGGTGGACGAAATTTATAGAATGAATCCTGTCTCAAAGTGCAGAGAAGTTGAGGCTATCTGAAAATACCATTTTATTGGATTATCAGCATTTACGTAGTTGACACATTTTCTCCGTAGGTTAACGTTGAGGTGAGCGGATTCAATATGGTTAGTACACAGCAGCCTTAAGATGTAAGAATTCGAGGATTTGAAGTAGGATGTATTTCCAAAAGTATAAAAAATAATAATTTATATGCAGGATCAGCTGCATATAAAGTTGTTATAATCTACGAGATTACTGATTAGATCATTTCGTATATTTTTAAGGAATTTCCCCTATTTGCGATTTTTAGAAAGATGTATCTAAAATTCCCTGCAAGGTACAATGAAACTTTTCTATGGCGACCAGTAATGGTTCAGAGAAAAAGTGACAGTCGAAAAGAGGTTTCTTCCATAACACTGGGTAGGGATGTGACATCGACAACAAAACATCGATGTTTTGAAACATCGATATTCAATATTACAACATCGATGCTAATAAAACATCGCCCCAAAACCATCGATGTTTTTAAACATCGATGTTTCTGTCCAAATATCTGTTGTGAGACACACATTTGAGACATTGCTTAATCGCTCTTTTAACATAAATGACACTGTTTTGTACTTCTGATCTATCATTGAATCTGTTGTTCTTCGTGATGGAACAGTATATAAAGGCACAGTTACTTTTAACGTGTTTAAAAACCCTCGTCTTCAATGTTTGAAATCGGCTGAGAATCTCTACAAATTATGTAAAGAATAGCGTGAGAAATTTTTCTGTGCATATCTCCACCATCTTTAAAAGAAATCACATTTGTGAAACAGTTTTTCAAAGTTTTTTGATGGAACCTAAGAATAGTGGAATTCGAACTTTTGGTTTCTTCTGTATGTTCCGTTTCAGTCACCGAAATGCTTGGAAGGGCTGGGGCCGAAGCATCTGGATTGTGTGGTCTACTTTTTGCGTTGGGCTTCATTGATGACTCAAAATACTCGTTGTAAATATCACCATGTTTTGCCTTTTAATGTCCAGATAAATTCGTGGTATTGTCAGAAGTTTGAGGGACAAAGGCAAATATTGCATGTCGCCAATTTGTCAGAGGTTTTGGAAAAATATTTCCAAACGGTACTTTTGGGAGGCATTTTACTAATAATATTAACGTTAACTTATATAATACCAGAACAAAACAAAAACTTAAACGGCCGCTCTCGTGTTTATATTATTTATAAAATAAAACTCTATGGAAGGTTCTAAAGTGTCGAGAATATTCCAAGTGCTCTAATTGGTTCATTAGTTGTTGATTGCCATTTGTCTCGTTGCTTAGGGGATCGTTCCCCCTTTTGTAATCGTCCTTTTCAGAATTCAGACTTACATTTATTGAGTGTGAAAATTATGCTAGGTGGTTAATTTTTTTATTATGGTGCCTTTTTCATTTAAAAAGAAACATCGAACAACGTAAAACATCTAGCACAAAACATCGATGTTAAAAAAAAATCGGCTTCAATAAATCGATGTTTATAACATCGATGTTTTTATCAAAACATCGATGTATTGGAAACATCGACATCGATGTCGCATCCCTAACACTGGGTCTATGGAACCTTTAATCAGTTCTGATAAACATATGGCCTTTTCGACAGCCTAGGGTTGGGCCTCGAATAAGGGTGGCTGCCTAGAGATGTTTCATTGTATCTCTATGAAATTTTTGGCAATGCATTTTGTTCAGTTTTCGTTTGACTGTCTTCAGGATTTTTGGTCAGGTGCAAAAATTCTAAAATATTTTCCTCGAAGCAAAATTTACTCTGTAAATATAATTTTCTTTTTGCCCTTTAATTGTCTTCAGGATTTTTGGTCAGGTGTAAAAATTCTAAAATATTTTCCTCGAAGCAAAAATACTCTGAAAATATGATTTTTCTTTTTGCCCTTTAAAGTGGGTAAAAAATGTGTGAGATAAAATTTTTATAAATCCCGATGACAAAATCATTTTGAAATCTTAACTATGCACTAAAGCTTAAAAATTACGCTGACAGAGCTACTTATCCACAAGATCTATCAAAAGAGATACAGACTTCAAGTTTTCAATTTAAAATTCTTTGAAAGAAAGTATCAAAATTTTTATATGCGTATAATGATCTTTAAGTGAATATTTTTGAAAGGAAGAATCAGTAGGATATGCGTATAAATTAAAAAAGAAAAGAAAAATTGTGTCATGTACCTACACCCCCTATTATGCTGATGCTAAGCTATTTTTAGGACCACGGGAATCAAATTGATCCTTCGCTTTTTCCAGTTCTGAGATTCAAAGGGACCGCTTCAAAGGCGGAAATTATTTCAGCATATGAGAATCACGAAGTAAGTAATACAGCTACCTTATAATAAATTTTTATAAAACATTTTGAAATGTATCCCTCAGAAATGAATTGTATCCCTTGACGAATGCTTGGAAGATGATTTCATATGAATCTTTTGACATTAATTTTAATGAACTTTAATTAAATGTCTATTATTAAAGCTGCTGTGTACTAAGCTTATTGGATTCGCTCATCTCAATGTTAACCTATGGAGAAAATGTGTCCAAGGATTGCAGATTTGGATTAAAAGATTTTTTTTTTAATTGTACTCCGTAATAGAGAAATTTTACACTTTGGGGAATTTTTCGTTTAAAAAAATGCAAATAATATTTTAAAATTTAAATTAATCGGGAAAAAATATCATATAGTGTTTTAAACGATCATCAATTCCTTTGGTGGACGAAATTTATAAAATGAATCCTGTTTCAAGTTGCAGAAAAGGTCAGGCTATCTGAAAATGCCATTTTTATCGGATTATCAGCATTTATTTAGCTGTCAATAGTAGACACATTTTCTCCAAAGGTTAACACTGAGGTGAGCAAATCTAATACAGTTAGTACACAATATCCTTCAGTAATCTTTGAAGCAAATTCAAATTGTATGTTTTATTACTTCAATATTATATTTGAAAGAAAAAAATAAAACCCTCTCATTCTTTTAGGCTTCTAGGTACAGTTTCAAATATAAAATATTCAAAATAAGAACTTACGAT
The DNA here is from genome assembly GCA_907164885.2 of Dolomedes plantarius. Classification (NCBI taxonomy): domain Eukaryota; kingdom Metazoa; phylum Arthropoda; class Arachnida; order Araneae; family Dolomedidae; genus Dolomedes; species Dolomedes plantarius. The sequence goes on along the minus strand of OU015499.1, from coordinate 53,613,516 downwards.
ATCTATAAGTTAAGTTAGGGAAGAAGGCATAGAAAATTAGAATTCCAGATATGCGTAGTTGGCTTAACATCATAACTTGATAAGGCACCATCAGCTGATTAGATAATTCGTGACCCGCCCCTGGCAGTTATGAAAGGGCAAAGTTTTGTAAAATTTGCAATTGCTGCTTTAAAATTATGTTGGCTAAAATAATTTTGCGAAAATTTATCTGTAGATACTTAGATAAAAAAAATGTCGCATGGCTAACTCACATATCGCTAATTTAAAAAAATTGCTATTCCCGAAAAAAATCTAAATCAGATTTAAATTTTTAAAATTTTTTATTAGAAGTAGTCCGGAGTCAAGACACCAGTTTGCAAAAAGCGGCAAACATTACTTAAAATTACAATTATAAAAAGGTGAATATTTAAAAAAAAATTTAATAAAAAACGGGTCAAATGACAAATATTACTAAATAAATAAGGCAAATGAAAAGATAATATACAAATATTTAAAGGCAAATTATTTCTAAAAAGTATAAGTGTATAGGAAGACAAATATTGCCAAAATTTATAAATATAAAAAGACTAATACTACAAAAAAATACTGATATTAAAAAGCAAATGTTGCTAAAAAATATAGGCAAAAATACATTACGAAATAGTCCTAAAAATACACACACAACGCACGCATGCGTAATTTTCCCATTTGCGATTGTGGAACGTGACTACAGTTTAATGACCTAAATGATTTTAAGTAATCCTGGATACTTTTTATGTTAACTAAGTCAATATTGGAGTTCCTTCTTTACTTTTAGAATTTTTTTTCTATATTCGAAGTGAAATTCATGGCTATAACTACTTTTTTTCACATAAAAAACTATTAGTTCTTAATCGACGAATAAAAACTCACAAAATGGCGCAGCATGTCCTTTCTGGACCTTGCGCCATTAAACCCTAACCAACCAACCAACCAAAAACTCACAAAAAAGAAAATATTTCATCCTCTAGAAACGCTTTAGATTCGATTTATTGGAGATAAAATCTTAGTTTCCATGGTCGGTTGTTTTCTTTGGACTTTCCACGCGTACGTTGTTCTTACATTTAACTGCGAAAGTATCGCTTTTGCATGACTTCAGCTTTCCGCACATTTTTTGTTTTATTGTTAGGAAAAGAAAAAGGAAGTCAATAAGTACGTTTGGATTAAGGAAGCTCTGAGAAAGATAACAAAGTACGTCGGAAGGAAACCAACCAAGGTAAGTCGGATGCAGATGGATGTCTGTGCAACTTCTCTTCGAAATTATCACAATTCATCGAAATTATCACAGTTCTAAACAAAGTCAGGGTATTTTAAAAGGGTGTATACCTAGGAAGATGTGCAAAAGCTGAATGAACGTCCCAATGTAGCGTAACACACAAAATTTATCACATAATGACAAAGTTAGTTGGAGGGATACATTACACATTTGAATATGACAACTCACGATAGTGCTGAGAGTGGTTGCGTTGTTTGCTTTGGTTTGAGGTTGCGAAGTCTTTAAGGCTGTTGTGTACTAACCCTATTGGACTCGCTCACCTCAATGTTAACCTATGGTAAAAATGTGTCCGAGGATTGCCGACTTGGATTCAAAGATTTTTTTTTAATTGTACTCGTAAAGAGAAAGAAAATTTACACCTTGTACAGTAATAGAGAAAGAAAATTTACACCTTGGGGCATTTTTCATTTTAAAAAATGCAAATAATATTTAAAATGTAAATTATTCTGGGGGGGGGGGAAATCTGGTATAGTGTGTTTTAAACGCTCCTAAATTCTTTTGGTGGACGGAAATCAAATGAATTTTTTATCAAATGAATCCTGTTGCAAGGTGCAAAAAAGCTCAGGCTATCTGAAAATACCATTTGTTTTGGATTATCTGCATTTATATAGCTGTCAATAACAGACACATTTTCTCCATAGGTTAACATTGATGTGAGCGAATCCATGTTGTTGTTGCTAATGCCCCCTGGTTGGAGGTTCCATTCTCCAGGTCCTAATAGGCTATTGGGCTGAAAGAGGCGGCTCCTGTTTTAAATTAGCACCATAAGGGTCAGAATCCGATTTGGCTAAATGACCGGTCTCGTAATTTTGAACCGAGTCAAGTGACGAGATCGGAACACTTGACTTCGCACCTCCAGAGGTAAATTTGAGAACTTGTAGGACATTGCAGCCACGACCTATTTTACATGCCCCGGCCGCCGTTAGGGAACACGGCGGCGGATTTTCAGCGACGAGCATCGAACCAGGGACGTTCAGATCACTGGCCCGCTGCTCTTGCCAACTGGGCTACCGCGAATCCAATATGGTTGGTATAGAGCTGCCTTAAGACCTCATTCCCGTTGCTTTCGGAGCGTAGCGTAGCGTAAAATTTTTAACCAATCAGAGATCTCAACGCAATGACGACGTGATATGTCAGACTAATCACAGGTTATATTACCAATTCGTCGCCAACGGAGGAACCCTACGTTACACTCCGGAAATAGTGTGAGCAAGGTCTAACGTTATCTATATATATATATATAACGCGTAGGTATGCGGCACAAAAATCGACGATATTTCTACACTCTGAATGGCAACGGCTGCAACTACCAGATGTAAACATTAGAGGGAAATCCGCAATTTGCAACCGCGTGTCATCATGGATTTACGCACTGAAATCAGAAATGCTCGAAAGCGAGCTGCACGATTAAGTGAAAATTGGGAACAGTCTCAAGAAAGAAAGCGAAGAAGAAATAATTCATTAAGAGAGAGCATAAATGAGGCGAGGTTAGGTTTAACCGTCACCGGCATAGCAACCGATAGCCAGTAATAGTTTATTTTCTACACTTTTTTCAGTACTTTCTGAATTTTTACTCCATTTTATAAGTGCAGAAATTTTCCCCACAATTTCCGTATGTGATGCAATGAAAAAGTATAGATATCTTAATTTTGAAAAATAGTACATACAGAGAGGGAAGTAATTTATAAAATCATTGGTGTTGGGTTTCTCAGTCTTATCTTTAAGGGCCTGTTCACATAGGAGTCCGTTGCGTAGCTTTAAGGGAAAGATGACGTTGAGACGAAAATAAACCAATCATAGGCGATAAAAATTTCATTGCTAATCGTTTGGAGGTTTGTCATTGGTTAAATATATTTCAATACTTTAACGCTCCGCAACGGACTCCTATGTGAACAGGCCCCTAGCTCAGTTTTGAAACAATGGGAATTCACATTTTTTAATCACGATGTTTTAGAATCAGCCCTATAAAGAATACCCCTAAACAACGTATATTTATCATAACGGGTAATGGTAACATTCCTTACATATGTCATTTTCAGTTGAGATGTTTTTCAAAATAAAATATAAAAGTAAAAGTGTTGTAATATAAATCAAATATAATCGTTATCGTATTGCCACTTTTATGTTTTACGTTTTGGCAACCACAACTTCTGTTGACTTCTCTGATCTGTGTGAATCTATGTGGTATAGCTTGTGTAGCTTTTCTGTCATCAGTCTATTATAGGTTTTTAATCAATTCCTTAATATACATTTTGATAATCATTTTCTCTGTCTTATTTAATAAATCACAAGTAAAAGCGACCATGCTGGTCGCGCAGCGGCTAGTATAAGGGTAATATCCATACGCAGCATGGCAAAAGACCTCCTATATAGCAGCCTAGCTTAAAGTGACTCAATAATTTGGAGAAAACAAGCAGGTATGGACGTCATAAAGGCCAACGGAAAGATGTTTGTCTCGAGAAATTAAATAGGAAATTAATTAATATTTAAATCACGAGGAATTTTTTTTAAGGTATCACGGATGAGCCCGAAATTACTATCGTCAGTACTGAAGAGTTACGTCAGATATGCTCTGCCACGTGCGGCAGAAATTTCAATTTGGGATGGGATATCTGCAAAGTAACTTGAGGGCAATGGTATCAAACTATAATTGTGCATGCTGATTTTTCAGGTGTTTCATTACAGTTAATGCATAAAAATGGTCTTTAGTTACCATCCATTGTCGTTAAAAGTTGTGAATCCACATCTAAAACTCCTATACTTTAACTTATGTATCAAGGTGTTCAAATCGGTTCCTTCTGTTCGTGGGAGGAATAAAAGTTCATAACAACCACAATTCCCTTTCGGCCCGTAAAACCTAATTCTTCCGGTATCTCTGAAATGAGTAGAAACAAAGTAAGACTACATACATGGAAATTGATCAAGACGTTACTGAGTACTTGGTATTTTAAATTATATTTTATAGCACATTCTTGATAAAGTTTATACTACCGTGACAAAAATGGATTTATTTTAAATTTCTTTATTGCCATATGTCGGTTGAAATCGGAATCTCTTTTAAAAACACTGAAAAACAAAAATCACACGTACTGCCTTCAAACTAAAGACCCTTGAAAAATTACGTGATTAGTGCTTTCTAAAATTAACGGAAGAGGGGCTTATGGCCCTAACAATTACTAGTTATAACATATCCTTCCCAATGTTCTATTTCGCTCATATTAGGATCTAAGACAAACAGGTAGCTCTCGCACACTTTGTACTAGGGAGAAACACCAGGTCTTAGAAGAGAAATCTGTACTCATGTTGACATTAAACAGAAATATAAGAAAATCGGAGCAAATGACCATCATAACCCACCAAATGCCTATATAAAAAATTCGCAATGGTAATTATAGGTTATTAAAATGAAAATAATTCATTCATTTTTTTCTCTATACAATCAAATCTAAAATTCCATATACATTTATAGGAAAAAATTAATCATCAAATTGGTGTTTTTCGTATAAAATCCGGAAAAAATTTTCCCGCCAAAAATTTTTCCCTAAAAAATATCCCTTGTAACGCGTTGATCGAGGTAGCAATCGACTCAACAAAAAATCACAGCCAAATAAATTAAAATCGACGAATTTATTTCAATTCGGAGGAGAAAATTTGGAGATTGAAGATCCGTTACACAGTTAATGAAAGTCCTCTAAAATGACGACTGAGTCCGTTAGGAGGAGTTACCACTTGGAGTTTCGCTAATTCAATATCATCGAATAGTTCGTTGAAATTAGAGCAAGTCCCTCGATTTTCACTCTCTGCAGGGCGGATGACTGCGAGGCACTTTATAGAATCAGGATGATCCGGCCTTGATGATCTCGTCGAATTGTACCCAAGCTTCCTAGCCGAAGCTAAAAGTTCTCTTCGTGAGAAATAAGCCGCCAACTACGGAAGTCCGCGTATAGCCGTTTTCTTTCGACCCTGGATGGTCGGAGGAGTCTACCACAGCCTAGCAGGTCGCTAACTGACTTTTCCTCGCCCCGTCTAATTTTGGACTCTCTCGCTCCGTCCAGAGAACTCGTCTCCTATTGGATCTGCTAATCGTGATGTCATTCTAGACTTTTCGATTTGCTGGCAGGCAAGACTGAAATTTCCGTGAATTCCCGGTAGTCCTGCGCCATTAATCTGGAGCACCGTGGCGAATTTCTGTTCCGCCAAGATGTCACGTTTTTCCAACCGCTTTGTGTTCCTTTCGTTCCAGCTCGCTGTCACCTGCTCTACGTTAAAGGGGGGCGTGTCGGTCAGTTGCGACAATTTCCAGCCATGTGCTACGTATATTTTAATTGTGCGAATTATTTTAATTCGTCACACCCTATAAATACACTTATTCACAAGACAGTTAAGGGACAATGACAGTATGACTTAATATGACAACGGCAAGCTATTTTCTCAGTTTATCAGAATGTATACGTGACGGTGAAATCTCCCAGTGACGGCTGAGTGAATATTCTAGCGTCCTGAGGTCGTCCACTGTGGTCCAGTCTTCAGTTTGATTCGTGCATCTGCAATGGGTTTTCCGCCATTGTTTCCTAAAACGAAACTTAAATATACTTGCACACATATCTCCTCGGATAGTACTTTGAGATAAGAGTTTTTGTGTAGTCATACAAGGTAATGTAACCAATTGTTTATAAGGGGAAAAAATAAGTCTCTAATAGAGTCTAAAAAAATTTGAAAACTATTCTGTTTATATCCTCTTGAACGAATTCTGTTCGACCTAGGATAGTACTTTGAGATAAGAGTTTTTGTTTAGTCATACAAGGTAATGTAACCAATTGTTTGTAAGGAGAAAAAATAAGTTATAATAGAGTCTAAAAAAATTTGAAAACTATTCTGTTTATATCCTCTTGAACGAATTCTGTTCGACCTAGGATAGTACTTTGAGATAAGAGTATTTGTGTAGTCATACAAGGTAATGTAAACAATTGTTTGTAAGGAGAAAAAATAAGTCATAATAGAGTCTAAAAATATTTGAAAACTATTCTGTTTATATCCTCTTGAACGAATTCTGTTCGACCTAGGATAGTACTTTGAGATAAGAGTTTTTGTTTATTCATACAAGGTAATGTAACCAATTGTTTGTAAGGAGAAAAAATAAGTTATAATAGAGTCTAAAACAAATTGAAAACTATTCTGTTTATATCCTCTTGAACGAATTCTGTTCGACCTAGGATAGTACTTTGAGATAAGAGTTTTTGTTTAGCATACAAGGCAATGTAATCAATTGTTTGTAAGGGGAAAAAATAAGTCATAATGGAGTCTAAAAAAATTTGAAAACTATTCTGTTTATATCCTTTTGAACGAATTATATTCGTATTTCTATTAATTTAGTTCCACGAATCCAGTCGAAGATATCTGAGACTGTGCGAGAGGATGGTGGATCAAAACCTGTCGGAGGCTAATTTAGGTAAGGTTTTCATTTTGAAAATGGGAGAAATATTATTGAAGAAGTCTTTTTTAGTTTCCCACTGCAAAATTTCGGTAAGGTTTTCCTTTCAAATCTGTGAAAAATTTTATTGAAGATATCTTGTTCAGTATGCCAATGCTAAATTTCGGTAAGGTTTTCATTTTGAAACCGTGAGAAATATTTCTGAAGAAATCTTGTTTTAATTTCTCCCCGCAAAATTTCGGAAAGGTTTTCATTTTAAAACCGTGAGAAATATTATTGAACCAATCCTGTTTAGTTTCCCACCCCAAAAGTTCGGTAAGGTTTTCATTTAGAACTGTGAGAAATATTATCGGAGAAATCTCGTTTAGTTTTCCATCGCAAAATTTCGGCAAGGTTTTCATTTTAATACTGTGAGAAATGTTATTGAAAAAATATTCTTTAGTTTCCCACAGTAAAATTTCGGTAAGGTTTTCAAATAAAACTGTGAGAAATATTATCGGAGAACTCCTGTGTGTCTTTACCAAAATTTTGCTGTGTAGTTTCCCTCCGAAAATTTCGGTAAAGTTTTCATTTTAAAACTGTGAGAAAGATTACAGAAGATAAAGATTACGGATTAAAGATTCCACCGCAAAATTTCGGTAAGGTTTTCATTTTAATACTGTAAGAAATATTTTTGAAAAAATATTCTTTAGTTTCCCCACAGCAAAATTTCGGTAAGGTTTTTAATTAAAACTGTGAGAAATATTATCGGAGAACTCGTGTGTGTCTTTACCAAAATTTTGCGGTGTAGTTTCCCTCCGAAAAATTTCGGAAAAATTTTCATTTTAAAACTGGTGAGAAAGATTACGGAAGCAATCTTGTTTTAGTTTCTCACCTGAAAATTTCGGAGAGGTTTTAATTTTAAAACCGTGAGAAATATTATTGAACAAATTCTGTTTAGTTTACCATTGCAAATTTTCACTGAAGATTTCATTTTAAAACCATGAGAAAAATTACTGAACAAATCTTGTTTAGTTTCCCACCGCAAATGTTCGGTAAGGTTTTCAAAAACCGTGAGAAATATTTGTAGTAAAGCGCTTTTAAATAAAAAGCTGGCTTTATTACATGTTTGCAATAAAAGTCGGAATCAAATTGAACGCCGACAGATAATTATAGAGTTGAGTAGAGTAATTTAGGACGTAGCCTGTTGCAAGACAGCTTTATGAGTTTTGAAGATGGGAAGATCTGAGATGGAGACACAGATAAGGTGACGGAACCAAACGATGACGTTATATTTACAAAAGCCTTTTATTGTTAGATTTATGGCAGTACGGTTCGTAAAGGGGTCATTTTGAAAACCAGGTGGTCGCAAGGGCAGGCAGTGAGGGTGTAACGTTTTTGAGTTAAGAAGCCAATGAGAAGGTGAGAGAGGGAGTACAGCAAATGAAAAGTTTACGGTGGCCGGATTGGCTGATGGAAGTTTATGAGAAGGTGGAGTCATAAGTATGAAAGGGGATTAAAATAATATATTGGAGAGTTTGAAAAAGAGAGAGAGTGAGTCTTGATCGGGGAGGCTGTAGGTCCCCATCTCCAGCACGACTTAAATAGATATACCTTAAGTGGACTTGAGGGTTCAACCTAAACCTGTGACGGCAACTGCGAGACTGCGTTGACCAAGTGAACTAGAGAGGTCCGCATCCAGATTGCAGCCGAGACCAAGAGACTCAGCTCCCATGCCACAGCCGAGAAGTTAGAGAAGGCCAAGAGAGCACCTTGAATTGATGAAGAATAATTGGATGAGTGTTAAATAAATGATTTTGATTTGTTCAGTTCCGATTCAGGCTAAGTGAATTTAGTTTTTCGTGAGGAAGGAGTTTTTGTGAAAGGGTTTAATAGTGTTGAACTAATAGTAAAGTTTAGTAGTCGTTGCGCTCGGGACGCTCCCTAACCTTAGCAAAGTAAATAAAAGAAAATTATATATATATTTTATGAAAGATATAAATATTATTATGTTTTGTTTTCGGAAAATGAAAGATTCTTTGATCACATGTAAATATTAAGTGTGCAAATAAACAAAATTTTCTTATGTTAAACTTTTTAGTCTGTCTAGATTGAAAGTTGTTGATGTTAATTTACAAAATCTAAAACAGAGAATAGTATTTGGTTTTTGTTCGGTTGCTAAGTTCGACATCCAGAGCTTTGGGTTGGATTCAAGAAAATAAATATTAAACACAACGCACCCAAATAAATCCTAAGAAAAATAAATACATTGTACTAACCCAAATAAATTTACGATACGAGCCCAATTGACTTAAAAACTGGATGTAGCAACACGACAATATTACTGAACAAATCTTGTTTAGTTTCATACCCAAAAATTTCGGTAAGGTTTTCATTTTAATACTCTGAGAAATGTATGTGTTCATAACCCATATTGAATGATTGTGGGAGAACACAGAAATGGGTTTATACCCTATAGCAGGGGTTTCCAAACTTATCCAAGTCGTGGCACCCTTAAGAGAATTAGAATTTTTTCACGGTACCCTCGACATATAATAACTATCTGTGGCTTATTATTATATATATTATGTATAATATATATATTTCATATTTCTACGACAGTGAAGAAGAAATTAGAGAAGTAAGTGGTAAAAACATTAATAAATTAATACAACTTGTGTTTAAAAATCCCGCAAGTACTTTAATTGTAATTAATAGGAAAACATATCAATAACATTAATAATAAAATTACTTTCCAAATGGTCTTGGTATATGTGTGTTTAGTTTAAGTGTGACGGGTGAGCCTGCTGCTCTTTGCACAATTGTTCGAATCGCGGAATAAAACTTGATACAGCTACTTTTTTTCTCAGCTATTTCTTTTTCGACATTAATTTTCGAACGATATTTGCTCTTTATAACAGCAACTGCTGAAAACCCAGCTTCGCACAGATATGAAGATGCAAAGGGATTGAGAACCCTTATAGCTTTTGCACTTAGAATGGGATACTCATTTTTTATAGATATCCAAAACTCCGTCAAATCCAAACTAGCGAATTTCGCTTTCAGGCTTTTTTCACTCGATAGCTCAATTAGATTTTACTTCTCTTGTGAAGTGAATTCTTTTGGAGCTTCAACATGGAATGGATCTTGGATTCACGCAAACTTCTCGGTTCGATCATATGCGAAGTACTTTGCGAACCAATCAGTTAGTTGTGATATGAGCTCTGTGAAAGCTGTCAGCATGCTATGTGAAACCTTTTCTCCACTACAGACCTTGTACTGCTGCAATACAGGAAAACAATCTTTGCCTCCATTATCATCCATTTTTCTTTTCCACGTCTGTAGTTTTTTCTTGAATGATGAAATTTTATCTTCAAACTTCAATCTATGCATGTTACGGCGCTGAAGAGACGTATTCAATGCATTTAGTGTTTCAAATATGTCTCACAAGTATGCCAGTTTCAGCAAAAAGTATGGATCCGCGAAACTGTTGGCGTTCACATGATCATTTTCTTTTAGGAAATAGTAAATTTCTTGACGAAATTCAAACGTTCGAGATAGTACATTGCCCCGTGAGAGCCAACGTGAGCTGCAGTAGTATATAAGGGTCGTGTGCTCAGTCCCCAAATCCTCACATAGGTTTTTGAAAAATCTGGCTTTAAGTGGCCTAGTTTTTATATAGTTTTAAACCTTTATTACACATTCTAGGACGAGATTCAGTGAATGACTCAGCGATTTCGATGCAAGTGCTTCTCTGTGAATGATGCAATGGGTCCGCAAACAATCAGTGGCTTTGTGACGAATCAGTGCCTGTAGGCCTCCGTAAAGACCAGACATTGATCGAGCACCATCAATGCACACAGCGATGCACTTTGTCCAATCCAAATCATTTTCCGTCATAAATGTGTCAAGGATATCGAACATATCTTCAGCCGTTGTACTTCCAGTAATGCTTTTACAAAACAGGTCTTCAACAATAGTACAACCATCAATGAAACATACATATCTGATGAGGTGTACATTATTATAGCTGTCTGTGGCCTCATCTTGTTGCAATCCTAACTCATTTACTTTTATTTTTTATCAATTGATCGTTGAGATCCCGAGCCATGTGCTGGATTTTCAATTGATGGTGTTGTTCGACAAAGGAATATTCGCCAGAAATTTCTCCGCATTTTCTCCTATCATTATATTAGCCATGTCCACAGCAGTCGGTAGAATTAATTCCTCAGCAATAGTGTGGGCCTTTTTGCACTTCGCTACTTTATATGCCACCTTGAAAGACTCCAACAAGGTATTTTTTGGCACCTACGCTTTCTTAGTGAAAACATTTTTTTGTTGGTGCAAATCTCTCATTTTTCTGCTAAAATATTCACGTGGTTTGTCGACCATGTTGGGATGCATTTTTCAAGATGTCGTCTCAATTTACTTGGGTTTCTGCTCTCAGATGATAGAACTTTAGAACAGATCACATACTGCGGTCTCTCTTCATCCTTGACGTCTATGGAAATGAAGCTAAAATCCAAGTAGCTGTCTTCGTATTTTACGGCATTTCCACTTCCTTCCATGCATGTCACATGTCGATGCATGGTCTTTAGTACTTGCATTATCGGTTTTTTCATCAAAAATCTATCCATTTTTACGAAAAATATCTATGCAGATTTCTTAGAACACGACATGTACAGCGACCACTTGCGAGATAATTGACGACAGGACTCCCTGCCCGAATAATCAGACGGTATGAGCAGTCAGAGGAAAAGGGAGAAGGAATGTCACCACTCCCGTTTGTTACTGGTTATTGTGAAATATCTGCAGCCTAGAGGGCAGGTGCCCTCAGACAATTCGGGAGTGAAGTGGTTTTCAGTGATTGACCTTGACATTTTCCCCTTTTGCTAAGGAAGACTGCACATACAAGACAAGAATACGACCAGCTATGGGAAAGCTTATATGAGATCTGCCATGGTCAGGCCATGGTACGTGCCACGAGACAAACCCGGACACTCCTTAAACTCTTGACTATTGATTCGATCTCCTCTCTCGAAGCAAACACAAAAAATATACAATAGCGGACTCAAAGAGGAGAGTTGTTTTCCCCCTTTTAGTTCATTTTCGTCAAGTCTTTCGTCCAGTTATACCGGAATAGTCCTTAGCAATAGATTACATTGGAGATCTTGGGCGCTTCGCGACACCCCTGGTATGTCTGTGCGGCACCCCAGAGTGCCGCGGCACACACTTTGGGAACCCCTGCCCTATAATGAGCGATTTTTCAGTACACATTTATGAGTTTATATTGCTGAAATGGCTAATCTCTTTTACACAGATAAACATGGTAGTTTCTTTTAACTCACCACAATTGCAGTGTGTTTCATTGTTGTTCGTTTTTCATTTATTTTAAGTCGTGGGATATTAGGTCTGTGTTCAGTTACCCTCTTTACCCAACCCACTTTGTGGAGATTTTTTTTCTCTATAATACTGATCAGGTAAGCAGTGCTTGCAGTAATTAATTCTTTAGATTTCACGCTGCTGTGTACTAACCCTATTGGATTCGCTTACCCCAGTGTTAACCTATGGAGAAAATGTGTCGACTATTTACACTTACATAAATGCTGATAATCCAATAAAAATGGTATTTTCAGATAGCCTCAAGTTTTCTGCACCTTGAAGCAGGATTAATTTTATAAATTTGGTCCGCAAAAGGAATTTAGGAGAGTTTAAAACAAACTATACTAGATATTTTCCCAGAATAATTTAAATTTAAAAATGTTATTTGCATTTTTTAAAACGAAAAATGCCCAAATGCGTAAAATTTCTTTCTCTATTACGGAGTAAAATTGAAAAAAAAAAATCTTTCAATTCAAGTCGGCAATCCTTGGACACACTTTCTCCATAGGTTAACATTGGGCGAGAGAATCCAATAGGATCAGTACACAGCAGCCCTAAGCGGTTGTTCATAGATATTACATAGATATTAAGACCAAACTGCCTGTCCCAGTCTAATGCTTTTTCCACACCAACGTCGACAGCAACGAAAGACAGACACATTTTGCCACCTGTCTCTGTGGCTGTCATAAAAGCCTTCACACCGCTAGGAGACGGGGAGAAGAGGCAATTTATTTGCGCATGCGTATAATCTTCTCTTTCTATTCTGATTGGCTGTCGAGCATGGCGGCTGAGACAAAAGTTGAACTTTTTCCAACTCGAAACCGCAGAGACCAGAGACAGGGACGAACCGGGGGAGTGAAAATTTGTTTGTAATACGCATGCGCAACAACGAAGATACATGATTTTCGTCTCCGTCGTTGTTGGTGTGGAGTAAGCATAAGATAAGAAATATGCAAGCATGAAGACATATAACGCGTAGTGGTAGCCGAATTTCTGTTCAAGGTAACTAAAGAAATATTGACCTGTAATATGTAGCCCAAAGTAATGAAATGAAATCAAGTTAGATCCAGTCTTCGTTCCAAAATTAATTACTGGAATAAATTTATTATCGGGACTAAAAATTAAAAATAAAATATATTATAAATTAATAGCGCATTTTCCGGACTTAAATAGTCCGGAAAATGCGCTATTTTCAGATCATGATTTTGGAAACATAACAGCTTTCAAATCAACTATAATACCAGAGGTAATCAGTCACTTTCTTTCCAGACTTCAGTTACTATGATAACCCCAATGATGAATTCAGACCCGAATTCGGATCCCTGCTTCCTCTCTGGAGTTTCTCCTGCTGGCTGACGAAGGGGTTGTCGGTCACTGGCATTGCGTGGAACATCCATTACTTGGACCTCTTCGCTGTGGGATACAGGAGATTTAAGGAGGAGGTAGGCGATGAAGGTAAAGTTCCATACATGGATTTGATGATCAGCTCTCATTTCTCTTTGAAACATTAATAACTAGCTAGGCCCAGCTACGCTCAGGCCATCCGTCCACCAGACAGACGGCATTTAATTTTTTTTTTCACTTTTAACTACCAAAAAATCCCCCAAAAATCAGTATATTTTCAAATGATCTATTTATGATTAAAAAGTTTGAATTAAAAGTATGAAAAATAGAAAAATGATTAATAATTACAAGATAAAAATAATTTTTTATATACCATGCTTTTAAATTTTCTGTTGAATCATATAAACTTGACAATTCTATGTATTAATAAATACTTTTTAAAACTTTTTTGATGAATTATCCCATCAACTTGAAAGAAAATGAAGTTAATTGGAAGTTAACTTGCGTTTAACTTTTCGTTCCCGACCCGGCCAATAGATGGCTGCACCAGTCTACAAAACAAACTTAACTGAAAATTAATTTAATTCTGCTTAAAGATGGCTAAAAGTATTAAAATAATGCATTGCCATCGTGTTCTGAGCTATTCTAAAAGTTTCAAATGTCTAGCTAGTCGGGAAGTTAGTTAAAAATCGATTGCAAGATTTGGACTGGACAAACACACACAAACAAACAAACAAACAAGAAAGCGAGTTAATAAAAACATGGTAAAAATAGAAAAAGAATGAAAAATTAGATACACGATGAAATATTTCTTTTCAGTGATTCATTTTTTAGTGAGAATCACGCTGTGAATGAATCACGCTTTGTCTACATCGTCAAAGATGGGTGATCTCACAGGAGACGCCTCATTAGAATCCAAATAACTCTAAAACTATTAAAGTAACAGATTAAACCTACGCAGAAAAATTATAAGCTTTTAAAGCTCTTTCTGAATATTAAAATTTATGTACTTTCATTAAAAAAAATACATGGATTTCGACATTTTCAAACATGGCCGAATTTCATAACGGGTGCCATACCGGAAACGGTCTACTCGGAATTGTTCCTCCGACCGACAAAGGTCTTTCTTTTATTTATATAGACACTGTTCTCGCCAGAATGTCGACCAGATTTGGTTCTTTTTTTAATGTAGAGTAACAGCGCATGGCTGCTTTCTTTTCAGACGATCTCGGACTTATTCGTGAGGAAGGGTGCTTGTGCGTCTACAGCCTGAAAGGTCCCAATTTTCCGGAGAAAATTGTCGAATGTTCTTCGGCGGTGAGGTGCCTGTCCTTCCATCCGGGGTGGGCGCATTTGCTGGCCGCAGGGTGTGATGGGGGTGCGGTGAGTGTGTACGACCTGAGGAGAGATAAAAACGATGCTGCTGGAACCAACAGGATGACCGAAGAGATAATGCATCGAGATACCGTGAGTCAGGTGAGAGTTTCGTTTCGAATTTCTTATTTCGAAAATAAAAATCTGACCGGTTACTTTTAAGATTTACTGGACTTGAAGGTGCTGGGTATTAGCCCTATTGGATTCCTCTAAAAGTTAGAGGAATCCAAAAATTTTCTCCATGGGCTACCGTAAAGTTAGTCTAACTTAATGGTAGCCTATGGAAACAATTTTTCTTATGTTTGTCGACTTGGATTGAAAGATTTTTTTCTTCTTTAAATGTACTCTGTAATAGAGGAAGACATTTTTCAATCTGTTATCTTTTTCATTTTGGAAATTTCGTCCACCAAAGGAAATTACGGGCGTTTAAAAGAAGGTATACCACAATGGCTGTTTTAGGGCTGCTGTGTACTAACCCTATTGCATTCGCTCACCTCATTGTTAACCTGAGGAGAAAATGTGTCAACTATTTACAGCTACATAAATTCTGAAAATCCAATAAAAAGGGTATTCTCAGATAGCCTGAACTTTTCTTCACCTTGCAGTTGGGTTCATTTTATAAATTTCGTCCACCAAAGGTATTTAGGTGGTTTAAAACATACTAGACCAGAGGTGGGGCAGACTTTTCCAGGGTCGGGCTACTTCTAATTTTTTCAAGGTGTTGCGGTCCACCCAGTGGCGTACGTGTGGTGAGCTAAAAAGAAAGGTCTACAATATTTATTATAACTTAATAATAAATGCGGAATATGTACTTACCTACAAAACAATAAAAAAAACTTACTCTTTTAAAACCGCGTTTAAAGCAAAACGCAAGATACAAACATAATAATAATAGCCACAAATATAATAATATCAAATGATGCATTTATTATCAAACAATTCAAAATACATTAAAAAATAAATCATTTTCATCTAAAGTTAGTTCTCGTAGTTATAGTTAATAGAAGACTTAGTCTGAATACTGTCCGCCAGTCTTGAATATCTCGGTATATAATTACTAACTGCTAATCTTGCACTGGATTCTAAGTGGTCGTCTGTGAGACGGAAACGATATGTTATATTAATTATATTCATCGTTGAAAATGCAGATTCACACAGGTAGGTAGAGCCAAAGAACGATGTTAAATGAAATGCAACTTTTTTTAAATTAGGATACTTTACTTCGTCCATTAGATTCCAAAAGTTATTCATAGGTTCTGAACTACGTGCTTTTAAAATTATGTCATTTTGAAGGAGAAAACCTTCATTTTCCCCCAAGAGATAAAGGGATTATATAATTTATATTTACAGTTATTTCTTCCACATTGCCAAATGGGTAACAGATGAATGTAACAATTGGTTCTAGTCTAGTAAATTCTTGAAAAAGGTCTCTCAAATTCGGAGTGAAGTTTAATTATTTCATCATAACATTTCTCTTTGTTTAATGTACCTCCGTTTTTAAACAACTCGTCAGAAATATTTTTGAAATTTTTTAGTTCATTCTTCATCAACTGGAAAGATATCAGTTTTAACTTGTTTTTGAAAGTATTAACAAATCCAATCAATTCTACTACTGTTAGATTTTTTCCTTGTAATTGTAAGTTAAATTCATTAAGATGGCTTGTTATATCAACAACAAAAGCTAAATCCATCAACCAAACGTCATCACTAAGTTCAACGTACGCTTCATCTTTTGATTCCAAAAAATCTTTTACCTCTTGTAGTAGGTCGCTGAATGTTTGTAAAAATATACTCTGACTTAACCAACGAACATCTGCATTATATAACATTTCCCCGTAATCAGATTCGTTTTCTTCTAGTTGGGCCCGAAACATTCTTCTCTGAAGACTTCTTCCTCGAATTGAGTTCACAATTTTCATGCAGATTCCCATAACATAACGCATATTTAGAATTTTACTACAGAGGGCCTATTGGTGAATAATGCAATGATAAGAAAGAAAATGCGGTAAGTCATCATCTCTGATACACATAGCCAAAAATCCCTTGACTGTGCTGGTCATTGATGGGGCCCCATCAGTTGTCATCGATACAACTTATAAATTGGAATTTTTTTCTCCTCTATGTATTTTTGAAGGCGCAGTAAACATCCTCACCTCGTGTTTACTTTAGAGGTAATATTGTTAATATTCTTTTATACTCATATCCTTAAAAACCCTTCTTATAAAATGCAAAGTTGAGAAATATGAACCATGTCCGTAGATTCATCAAACTGCAAGGAAAAGCAAATGCAGTTAGTAATATCTACGGTCAGCTGATCAGCCAGATCAGAATTCATCATTTCTGTACGGCACGTGACAGTTCTACGCGAAAGTTGTACCTCTTTAATTGCAGAAATAATTTCATTTTTGTTCTTGAATGAATCAAATAATGAATCACTGGCTTCCAGAAACGCTTTTTTATCATTTCTCCATCTGCGAAAGATTTCTTATGTTTTGCTAACACATGACTCACACGAAAAGATGCAACTGTTGCAGCCTTAGATATAGTATTGGGTTTAATATAATATGATTGTTGTCCAATTAATTGCAATTTAATTTCTTGTAACTTTTGTATACGCATTTCGCTTTTTAATGGAAAATCTGTATCAAAACTTCCAAGCATGCTTTTGAAATGCCTTTCAGCGTTTCCTTTTTTTGGAAGTGCCACACTTGCATGACATATGTAGCATACACATTTTGCATTCACCATTGTAAAGAAAAACTGTTCTTCCCATTCTGTATTAAAATTGTATTTTTTTTCTTTTCTTAACACTTGTTTTCAACATTGTACCCCTCTTTTAAAATACCACAGATTACTATTTTTACTACAAAAATACAAGCAACACAAAATTGTCAAGTTGAATGTTTGAACAACCATGAGCGACTGCTAGACCGTGGAGCGTGGACGTATTCAATGCAACGAGCAGCGAACATACGCGAACCGATGAATCTGTAACCGACGTATGTACTTAAGCGTCATCGTGCTCTTCCAATGAAGGTACATGTGTCGTCTACACATTCTTCGAATCATTTGCTTAAGGCCGTCTGCACACGGAGCAACTCAAAAGAAACTGATAACTGACTCAAATCACAAACCATTCCGTGATGAGTCGCATCCTATGTAATTGAATGGAGCCACGCACACGGCGCAACTGGTTACAAACCCGTCGACGGGTTTGTAACCAGTTGCGCCGTGTGCGTGGCTCCATTCAATTACATAGGATGCGACTCATCACGGAATGGTTTGTGATTTGAGTCAGTTATCAGTTTCTTTTGAGTTGCTCCGTGTGCAGACGGGCTAAGTAATCACAGTCGCATCGATCGTGAAAAGCCGATTCTCCAGTCTAGCTGGCGTCGGTGTTCCATAAATATGTTTCTTTTAGTATGCGCGTCTTAGGTTTTAGTAAAGGCGGTCACCCCAAAATGACTTGGTGGTCCACCGGTGATCGCGATCGACTTAATGCCCACCCTTGTACTAGACCATATCCTCCCCTCCCCAAATAATTTAAAATTTAAAATATTATTTGCCTTTTTTTTTAAACATAAAATGCCCCAAGGTGTAAAATTTCTTTCTCGGTTTATTGTACGGAGTTTATTGTACGGAGTTTATTGTACGGAGTACAATAAACTTTCAATCCAAGTGGACAATCCTTGGACACATTTTCTCCATAGGTTAACATTGAGGTGAGCGAATCCAATAGGGTTAGTTCAAAGTTCCTCAAGGTTCGAGCAGTCGTTGCATGAAGCGACTGCATCTTCGGCATGCAGCAGGGGTCGCTATTTTTTGAGAGATGTACTAATGGAATATTATCGAGAGTTTTGATGATTCGAGGGCAGAGACAAGAGGGGACCAAGTCTGCTCTGTTATATCATGCATTTGTCATTTGTGAGAAATATTGTATTTGTTGGTGTTCGTGTTCAATAAAGGGTTATAAATATTAAAAAGGAGGTATTATTTTTTCGTGACATTGATTTCTTGTTTTTTCGTGATTTACTTTATATGTAAAGCACTCCTTTATTCTTATTATAGCTCAAATGGCTGCCTGAAGTTTTACCGCAAAAGTTTTGCACTGTGTCGAACGATGGAAAAGTTCTTAGCTGGCTGTTTATGTTGGTAAGTTTGTTGTTTTCCATTTTCTCACCGGTAATGTCTTCTAGAATTTTTACAGCCAAAATTTTACGCTGTCATTTTACCATATTTACGCTGCCAAAATTATAACTCGCGAGGACGAATGGACGGACGGTTTTATCGTCTGAAATTTTCCATTCAGCAGGACCGTTATGGAGGAACGTAATCCTACGTTAAAAAAATTCTTTCAATCCAAGTTGGCAATCCGTGGACTAATTTTCTCAATAGGTAAACATTGAGGTGAGCGAATCCAATAGGGTTTGTACACAGCAAACTCGATCTATCGTGTTTCAAGGGACCGTCTGAACTGAACGATAAATGCGGGAACTTTACAAAGCAATCTTATCGTCGGGACTGGGTGAAATAAACGACACATACGGAAAACGATGATTCGGGGAACGATCGATCGAGATTCCACTATATTTCCCTCAACCAAGGATTAATAAGTGACATCCCGCCTGAAAAAAAATGTAATGGATCCTGTGAAGATCCCGCCCGCTACGAAGCCTTCGTGAAAGGTCACGAGAGGGTGTGGACATCGCACTGAGAAGGGGGGGGGGGTAATGGCGGATCGCTACCTCTTCGTGTTGTGTGCGCAGAAAATGTATAGATTATTTGTAAATAGTCATGAATTTGTATATGTTCGTCACTATGTGTAATACAGTAGTGTATCGTCAATGATTGTAATCATTTACAACCCAAATAGGAAAGAACCAGCAGTGTCCCAGAACGGACACGATAGATCCATTAAGATTTCAGGTACACAAAGCAATTAAATGAGACTTAACTTCCCCAGCAGATCATTTTTTTTATACCAAGCATGTAATGTTAGGAAAACATTTTTTGGAAAACGTTACGATGTCTTAGTCTCCCGACTACGTTTCAGAACATTGGCGGCTCCAAGAGGGGGGCAATAGGGGCAATTGCCCCCCCCCCCCAAAAAAAAAAAAAAAGCCCGCGTAATTTTTCCATAGTTTAAAATTATATAATCATAGACTCAGTGGGCACCCAGGATTTTTAGTTGGGGGGGGGGCGAGATGAACGGATAAAAATATTTATAATGAAAAATCTATATTCATAATGCAATTTCTATTTTTTTTGGGGGGGGGGGGGGGCGGGCCCTTTCCCCCCCCTAGGTGCGCCACTGCGTAGACCTAATACTAAATGAGTTTAAATTTAAAATGAGACTATGTTTATTTCTTATATATATATATATATATATGTGTGTGTGTGTGTGTGTGTGTGTGTGCCCGTGTGCCCGCCCCCCCCCCCGCAGAAAAACAAAAAAACTCTGGACTGGAGCCGCCCCTCTTTCAGAACTAACGGGAGCAAACATTCTTTATTCACCTTATGAGATATGATATACCGTAACTATTCATGGCCTCTGCAAATGAAATTGAATGGCAGACGTACTGTTTTAGTTACGGAAGTGCTGGAAATTCTATTCCGACATGAGATGTATTTTAAATGTAATATTTCATCTATAAATTGAGTTAGAATCGTACACTTTTTCCCACCCCTAGAACGATCTCTTTCCTTTCGACGTTGTGACGTCGCTGGATGTGAAAGACTGGCCTGGAGAAACGCCCCCGAAAGGGATCGAAGCAGACTCCACTTTGAATGGTGGCACGACAGTAGACACAGGATTACAAGGTGAGAAGCTATTTACTTTATTTTCACTGTCGGAATATATTAATGAAAATACCCAATTCATTAATACAGGGGTCAAAGTGAACTTATTTTTTTCTTCTGTAAAATGGGATATTTACAAAATTAAAAAAAAATTCAGGTAGTCTCTTCTAACGAAACTACCGCGGGTTATTCAAGTAGGATTACTTATCGTTGCTTACCTCTTTTGAATGTATATATGTATGTATGTGTTATGTATATATGCATCTATATATGTAACACCCAGCAAATGTAGGCATTCGTTCTGTAGTCGGGTCGAAAGGAATCTCCATAGATTTTTAGGACTGTCTTTATTCCGGACACACAATGACGGCGTTTAGAAGTATGTTACAGCACACAAAAAAGTACATGTAAATTACTGACCTGCCGGAGTATTCAGCTACGTTACATCTTGGTGGGCGGAGATGGGACGTGGCGCGCGGAGATAGAGCACACAAGACAAAAGAGTGCGGAGTTGACACAAAGCATGGGCGGGACAACATCAACATACGAGGACAGTCACGAAAAATAGCCTCGGAGAACCCTTGCTCTCGCTTATACGAAGGGTTCATGACCTTCTACACCAGGGGGACAAAGACTTCTAATTGGTTATCGGTGACCATCTGACCTCGTGCGTCAAAAGTCGTATGATCTTTCGGAAGGCGCGAGAAAAACTCATGATGTTGAATCATGTTTTGAAAACAACTCTTAGGGCCTGTTCACATAGGAGTCCGTGCGTTGCGTTAAAGAAAAGATGACGTTGAGACGAAAATAAACCAATCATAGGCTTCCAAACGATTAGCAATGAAATTTTTAACGCCTATGATTGGTTTATTTTCGTCTCAACGTCATCTTTAAATTAACGCTACGCAACAGACTCCTATGTGAACAGGCCCTTACTGTTTAGCGCGCGTGTGTTAAGGGACAATTTAGCTAGTTAATTCGCTTATCCTTAGGTCATAATTTGAAATATGGGGCTATACTTTAAGGGGCTTGAAACGTTAACGGGGAAATTTAGAATATGCGTTAATTAATAAAGGTGGAACGTTATTATTACATATACATGTACGTATGTATATAGACATATACATGCATGTCAGAATTTTGATGCATCTTGGTAATTACCATATTTTTATTAACTCGCTTTCTTGTTTGTGTGTGGGTTTGTGTGTTTGTCCAGTACAAATCTTGCAATCGATTTGTAACTAACTTCCCGACTAGCTAGACATTTGAAACTTTTAGAATAGCTCAGAACACGGTGACAATGCATTTTTTAAATACTTTTAGCCATCTTTAAGCAGAATTAAATTCATTTTCAGTTATTTTCAGTTAATTTTGTTTTGTAGATTGGTGCAGCCATCTATTGGCTGGAACGGGAACGAAAAGTTAAATAAAAGTTAACTTCCAATCAACTTCATTTTCTTTCAAGTTGATGGGATAATTCATCAAAAAAATTTTAAAAAGTATTTATTAATACATAGATTTGTCAAGTTTATATGATTCAACAGAAAATTCAAAAACATGGTATATAAAAAGTTCTTTTTATCTTGTAATTATTTTCTGTTTAACTGTTTACTGCTTTTCTAAGCGATAGACTAGGTTTGGTGCGCTGCCAAATTTATAACTCGTGAGGACGGATGGACGAACAGTTTTAGCGTCTGAAATTTTCCTTTCCGCAGGACCGTTATGTAGGAACGTAATCCTACGTTAAAAGATTGAATCAAAATTTAAATAAATTTTTAATTAGCAGTTTCACAGTTTCAGATCTTGTTCACAATGTTTCAGGAGCGTTGCATAGAGTCAGCGTTAAACATTTTAACCAATCACAGAGCTAAACGCAATGAACACGCAATATATCAAACCAATCACAGAGCTAAACGCAATGAACACGTGGTATGTCAAACCAATCACAGGTCATATCAACAATCTCGGAGCCAACGGCGGAACGTAACGCTATGCTGCGGATGCGATGTGAATAAGGCCTCAAGGCATGTTCACATAGAGTCCGTCAGCGTTACTCGCATTGACATGATTTAAACCAATCACAGACCTTAACAATTTCGTGGCAAATCGTTTGGAGGTTCGTAATTGGTTAAATATATTTCAATACGTGTAACGCTGACGCTGACGGATTCTATGTGAACAGGCCCCTAGAGTAAAAAAAAGGGAAGGAAATCGATTTTTACTTGCAAGTAGACTCGTAACAAGGAGAATTTTTATTTTCTTTTGATAAAAAATGTATAGTCCAATTATTAGTAATTATATGATTATATTTTTTTTTTCTCAGGCATTTTCTGGAACATTTATGTAAAGGATATTCTTTCATTAAGTCCGCGAATTTTGTTAACTACTTTTCCATGGAAGCCTCCTGTAGGTGAACCGATGCTGCTCCTTAAGAGAGAAAGCACAGAAACACCCAGACCCGTGGGGGGGGGAAGCCGGCAGTGCAAACCACCGCGCAACGCAGTAGGCTACAGAATAAATATGAAATGTTGCAGATAGGTTCATATAATTTTTATGGACTTCGTGGTTCACAAACTTTATTATGTTCTAATTTTCATAAAAATGTCCTTAAATCATATGTCGGAGGTGCACGAAAGTAACATCTGAAAGAAATTTAATTTAGCTGCTTGCGTATCATTCGATCAAACATCACGCAGCCTCCTCTCCCTTTTTTTTTTGGTGTGTGTGTGTAGAATCGCCCATTTCTACCTCAACTGAATGTCCATCTTCAGCTGAAGATAGGTCTGTATAATAGAGTCAAAATAATTTGTCTTTAAATTTAATATGACCGCTTTATCACATATAAAGCAACGTTGTTATTACAAAATACCAGTATGCACATTATGACGCTATTCATTGCTCATTACTACATTTTTGACGTCATTTAGTTTTCGTCATATATATATATATATATATATATATATATATATATATATACACACAGGGCTAGATTTGAGGCGGAACGCGTCGGAACGGCGCTCCGATACCTCTCTTTAGGTACCTCTCTTTATCAATAATTTGGAATACCCCCCATCCCACCCTACCCGGAATGTTACCATTCCGGCACCTCTATTTCTAGAAATCTAGCACTGTATATACATATACATATATATATATATATATTACAAGACAAACACGATTATTATTTAAACAAGACAGTACATCTAACGAATAACACAAAACAAATACTTTACACTAGGACAATTGTTAAAATACGTCGTTGGATCGTCGTTACAGAATAAAATAAAAAGTCTCTCAGCCATATGCTGGTAAGACACGTCTTATACATTAAAACTCGTGGCCATGGCGTCATCACAAAATGGAGTACCAAATCACTCTCTCTCTGTCGTATGCTGGGCAGCCACATCTTACACCTAAGCGCCTGTCTCTCTCCGACAAGGGCACAGTCAAAGGAGGTGCTGGCTTATGAGTCTCTAGCACAATCAAAGGTGGCGCTGGCTTAAAGACAGAAGCGTCAGCAGCGGGCGCCAGAGGGCGTCCCCCCACACACATATATATATACTATATACATATATTATATATATATATATATATGTATGTATGTATGTATGTATGTAAGTATAATGTGAGAATATAAGATTGTGAGGTACGAGATGCGTCGTCTCACTTAGCCACACGATGCCACAAAACACTGTGGAGTTTTCACAGAATTTTGACAGTCAGATATCGGAACTTTAGACTGCTAATGAACCCTCCCTAACCCTAAACTACCCTTGCTATTTTCTATAAAGAGTGCATGTTTAACCCTTACCTTTTTTTTCCCCCAGTGGCTGGCCTCTCCATGTCTGTCAACCCCCACGAAAAAGATCGTTTCGTCGTCGGCACTGAGACTGGTGTCATCTACCAATGCTCCTTCGACGACAAAAAGCAGCTGGACAGCTACGAAGACCACAAGCATGCCGTGAGGAGTGTGCACTGGAATCCGTACCACCCGAGGGTGTTTCTGTCTTGCAGTGACGACATGACTGTCAGGATCTGGGATCATTCGCTAAGGTGCTTGTCGATCTCTGGATTCGTATTTTCAACTTTGCCTGGTTTTGGTTTACTTTCAGTTCAGCCGCGTAAAGCGAGGGTCAGTTAGCTCAACGGCTGGTTCACACTGAATTCGGAGCGTTACGTAGGGTCAAAAATTTACGTAGGGATAAAAATTTTAACCAACCACAGAGCTCAATTCATTGACCACGTGATACGCCCAACCAATCACAGGCCATGTCAACATTCTCAGAGCCGACGTAGTAACGTAACGCAACGCTTCAGGCAATGGGAACATACCTTTAGGACCTGTTCACATAGGAGTCCGTTAGCGGAAGCGTTAAAGTATTGAAAGATCTTTAACCAATGACAAACCTCCAAACAATTAGCAACGAAATTTTTAACGCCTATGATTGGTTTATTTCCGTCTCAGCGCCATCTTTCCTTTTACGCTTCCACTACCGGACTCTTATGTGAACAGGTCCTTACTCTCTGAATTTTGACCTTTCTCTGGAAGTGGGAGATCTTAGCAACAGTAACTCTCTGGAAAATGTTTGTGCACCTATACAGGCCATGGACATAGGTGGACCTTTGTCTCGAGGTGTATGAAAATTTCGCTTTGCGAAAGTAGCATCATCATGACGTGTATTTGTGAAATCTACCAATGAGAACTATTGTCGATTAAGAATGCCAGCATGTCCCGATGACGTCATTTTCGCACGAGGAGATATTCGTGTGTTCCGAGACTAAGGCACGTGAATTAGTTCATAATAATGGGACTTAGACATGTAGCCTTTGTACACTCATGGACAAAAAAATTAGCGCACCAAGAAATAATTGCGGGATCGTAACGAAACTTGCAATGAAGGTACATGTCTGGGAGATATGCAAATGATTAGAAATGCAGCGTGATTGCGCATTACGTATAGCCGGTAGAGGGCGTTGAACATCGTACTCTGTGGAGTATAAAACAGGTAACCAAAGCTTGTTTGAGTGTGCTGAATCATTTACAAAGGAAGCTCTCGAAGCTTCTCGAAGAGCTGAGATAGACATGCCATTACGCCGTGTTCGAAGACAATATAAGCAGTTGTCGCACTTTGAGAGGGAGAGAATCGTCGGGATGATGGAAGCTGGGTGGTCAGCTAGGCGAGTAGCTCGTCAATTAGGCCGCTCTGATTGTGTTGTGAGGAGGTGTTGGGACCAGTGGACCCGAGAGATGTCATATACACGAAGACCAGGCTCAGGACGCCCTCGACAGACCAGTCGTCGAGAAGACCACCACATCGTAAGAAATGCACGCGTACAGCCAACTGCTTCATCGGCCGCCATCCAGGCACAGGTAGCACGTTCACTAGGGGCCTCTGTGTCTTCTCGAACCATACGAAGGCGCCTGGCTGAAGGACAGTTGGTATCGCGGCGCCCATTACGTGTGCTGCCCTTGACGCCCACCCATCGACGCCTCCGTTTGGAGTTTTGCCGCGCATTAGGAAACTGGACTGCAGCGGAATGGAACCAGGTCGTCTTTAGAGACGAATCCAGATTCAATCTCGGCAGTGATGACAATCGTGTTCGTGTGTGGAGAGCCCGTGGTGAACGCTTCAATCCTGCCTTTGCTGTACAGTGACACTTCGCTCCCACAGATGGTGTGATGGTATGGGGTGCCATTGCCTACAATACACGGTCACCCCTAGTATTGTTCCGTGGCACCATGACAGCCCAGCGGTATGTTCATGAAATCCTGCAACCACATGTGTTGCCACTCATGCAGCGGTTCCCAGGAGCCATTTTTCAACAAGACAATGCTCGGCCTCATACGGCAAGGCTGTCACAAGACTGTCTCCGCACTGTTACTACCCTTCCTTGGCCTGCCCGATCCCCAGATTTGTCTCCAATCGAGCATATCTGGAATCATTTGGGACGACGAGTTGGGCATCCCACGAGTTTGAACGAACTAGAGGCAAGGTTACAGCAAATATGGAACGAAATGTCTCAAGACATCATACAGAACTTGTATGACTCAATGCCCGATCGTATCGCATCGTGCATTCGCGCTAGAGGGGGTCCAACGGAGTATTAACTCCTTCGTTCTTTTGCCTTTTTCTCTGAAATAAATTATCCTTTTTCTTTGATTTTCTTATCATTTACTTATATCAAAGTAGTCATTACGTATGTAAAATTTCGTTTCATTTTGACGACTCCTTCTTGGTGCGCTAATTTTTTTTCTCCACGAGTGTAATATAATTTCATTTTCATAAATCATGGCTAAGATCATATTGAGTAAAAATTAATGAATCATCAATATGATCAGTAAAAATTTTTACTGATCATATTGAGCAAAAATTATTTTGTAGGATATAACCGTTTGTCTGATACGACAAAAGTTTTAAAAAATGTAAATACGAAGGTAAATATTCGCATAGAGTGCAGTTTTAAAATATTGCAAATATAGTATTCTAAATAAAATCACGTCTCGTTATGGCGTTGAAGAAATAATACATGTTGGCTTCTGACTGAAAAGCTTGTGAATAATAGTGTTCACTCTCAATGAAACTATTCTGGTTCTTGTCAAAACGGTTCAAAATGTAACTTGAAATCTCTATTTGATATTTCATAGTTTAAAAGTGTTATTTATTTCCTGTTTTGAATTTTGGAGACGCTCTTATGAATGAGGGTCCTGGGCGCTTATTCCCAAATATCCCGCCGTAAATTAGGCCATGCTCATTATTGCTTGGGGGATTATTTGAATTAAATTAGATGATTTCCTCAAACTCTGCTGAGTATTTTTTTAATACTCTATACTGCTAAGTTAAATATTTATTTAAGAAAATTTTAACTTAGTATTGCTACATAAACAAACTAGTAATAATAAGAAATCTGTTGTCATACTGTTGCCATACATAAACTTGCTCGGTAATATCATCTTAAATGAAAAACACTCATCACTTTAACTTGCAGACAACGAATTATATACACAGAATTTACTCAACGTCAAAGGAATAATAACCACCTGATTTAGATTACAGTTTTCACACCATGAAGATGGCAGCAAGGTTCACGATAAAAATTGCATATATAGGTTAACATTCATTCATTCATTCATCAATAGCTCGACAGTCCTGGTTGGACCCATAGACCTGTAATATAAGCCTTATTTCAGCTCGTCCTTAATCCTTATTTCAGCTCGATGGTTGGACCCTAGCTTTCTCGAGAAGACGGAACCAGTCCTTTCTTCTGTGCGCCACAGCTTTCCAGTCTCTGACATTGATTGAGACAAAGTGACTTTGTCTCAATCAATGTCAGAGACTGGAAAGACTTTGACAAAGTCTGGCAGTCCGCCCACCTCAGTCTGGGTCTGCCCCTTTTTCTGACTCCTGTTGGCTTCGCCAGAAAGATTCTTTTCGTCGTTCGGTCATCATTCATTCTTAAAATGTGTCCGGCCCATTTCATGCGTTGGATTTTATGATACTTCAGAATGTCCGGTTCTCTGAATAACTCACAAAGCCCAGAGTTAGTTCTCCTTCTCCAAACTCCGTTATCACAAAAGCCACCAAAGACGGATCGGGGAATCTTCCTCTCAAAAATTGCGAGGGTTCTCTCATCAGCCTGGGACAAGGTCCACGTTTCAGATGCATAGGTTAACATACGTTCTAATAAATTAAGATATTTAGTTTTGGAAGAACAACACATGAGTGAATCCATGAAACGAAATCAATATAATCTTATAAATGACACGTTAAAAATATATGGTATCTAAATCCCCACTTTAGAAGATTTGTTTTGACTTGAACGAGGCTTTATAAGGTTTATGGCCTAGCACTCTACAACTAACGCTTTTGACTTTGACTTTGACAAGAAATATTTCGTGAGGTGCCTGATAGGGCCTAAATTGGCCCTTTACCCTCGGTATGAATATGTGGAATACTGCTGCTTGTTTACTCTTGGTCCAAGAAGATAAGAATTAATATTAGCGGGGAAAAAAAAAAGAAAAAAAAAACACCCAGAGAAGGAGTAAGTAAAGAATTAAACAGGAAAATCTTAGTGTAAATTACATTAAAGTTAAGAATTAACTCATTACTTTAAAGTAGTGATAATAATTGAGTGACTAAGTAAATAGCTAAGTTACTGTAAAAAGAGACATAAAAGAAATTAATTTGACTAGTACTCTACAACTAACGCTTCTTTTTTTAACCATACATATTTGCAGAAAATTTGTCTTTCAGTTCGAATTATTTTGTTTGTTTGCATTCCAGGGAATCTGTGTTCGAATTTTTCTTTGAATTCGAAGTGAGAGAGGCCTGCTGGGCTCCATTTTCGTCCACTCTGTTTGCGGCAATTTCTGGAAATGCTGTGGTAAATATTTAATAAATACGATGCGTAAATTAAGCTCCTAATAGGAAAAGACAAATCCAGCCTTTTTAATTTGAAAAACTACTATTTTATAAAGTAAATGAGTTTTGGGTGAAAAAATTATAGACGGTTCATTTTAATTATTTAAAACGGTAGTCTGGAGCTATAAGTTTTAAAATTTGACACAAAGCATCTATGTATTACTAGCTGAATAACCGTGCTTCGCTACGGAGTACATTTTAGGATAATTACAAGGAAAAAAATAATGAAATTGCTTTTTAGGGGATTTCCTTATAAACAACATTTTTTGTTTCTTCATTGGGCGAAACTAATATAACCAGGCTCGTCCGCGAACTTACGCGTGAGCAAGCTACGTAAAACTGACCGTGGGAGAAACAATTTTCTCTTATATCTACGCCAGCGTATTTTGAAGTTTGACGATAAATAAGTTAATAAGTTTGACATAGAGGATAAATAAGTTTGGCCTTGAGGCTGATTTATCGTCATGGCGAAGCATACTTTGAGGGGAAAATGCAGTCTCTTAAAGTCAAAGGGGAGGTCATTAAGTATTAGTGAAATGCGTGGCACGAACACTTTTTCTCCTTGAGCACATCCGGTTAAAATAATGGCTTCGATTAAATATTTATGCAGGGTTTTGACTTGTAGTCTAGTGCCATTACACAATTTCGGAGGTTTTAAATTTCGAAGGAACATTACGGGCGTGCCCTTCCGCAAAGAGAGCTTATGGTATGGAAGACCCTGTGGTTTAAGGGAATTTAAAAACCCCAACGGTTAGGTAACAGAATCATCCAGCCCCTGATTTTCCATTAGGCCTGGACTTAGGGCCCCGAATGTTGGGGGGCCCCCAAAATATATTTTAAAAGAAAAAATTCCCAATTCAATTTTTTTTATATTACCTTTTTTAGTGGCCATTTCTTTTATATATCCTTTCAAATTTGATTGATTGGTTCATCATATGTATAGTTCATCATATTTATGTTACAGTGTATATAAGGGATTGATAAGTTTTTCTGGTTGAATTGTATTGGTGTTTTAATGATAAAGTTAATACGTTGTATTGCTTTTTGTTATTTGATAATGTTCTAGGCTTCTACGCTTCAAATAGCCAATTCTTGGTAAAATGGTATTTCTTAATGATTCATGATTATTTTTTTGTGTCAATTTTGGAAAGTTTACGCCCAAATCAGTGTTAGGGGGCCCCCATCCCAAATTGTGCCTATAGTCAAGAATTTTCTAAATCGGGTCCTGGAATCATCTGAATTACAGACAGTGTCTATCGACTTGTAGACCATTTCTTCCCCGTCGAAGGACTTCAGCAACATGTCATTAAAGAACACAGCTTGGTCGTTTTTTTTGGAATCAAAATGACCCTTTCGCAAAACTATTGTACAGGCTTATTCTGTATTTGAGCAATGCCTGGATAAATGTGATCTATCAGTTCCCGGGTGGGAGTCACTAATTTGAATTAAATTCTTAAAAAACTTCCATGTCAATTAGTCTACTGGTTAAATTTTATCTTTTACGGTATTTTAATATTTTTTTGTCAATTTATTTCGTTATTATGCACGTGACGCGTAATTAATGTAAAGAATTAGGAAAAGAAAAGAAATCTCGTGATCAGCATTTAAATAAATTAAATTCTAAAAATTAATCTTCAAAAATTCACCAAAAATCAGAAAAGGGAGGTGAAGATTTGAAAAAGATTTCATTTTAAAGGAATTTTTATGATATTTCTCGTGATATAAATTTTATAACCCTCAGATTATTATTTTAAATGCAAACTTTAAAGAATGTTACAAAAACCGCTTAAAAATTTAATTTAAAAAAAATCTAAGAAGAATTTTTCAAAAGTATTTCTTAGTGCACAGCTACACTATAAGAAGAACCGCCATACAAAATTTCAAAGGTCCAGTGGTTTGGCCTGTGCGTTATCTGTCAGTCAGTCAGTTTACGGTTAGTTTTATATACATAGATTTATTTTTCTCACTGTATAACTTTTGAATACTACTCAAACATCAATTCTATTGCTACTCAATGTTAAAAAAAATCATAATATTTTAAATTTTAAGGACCGTCCGGCAGTCAATGCGCTGAGAAGGGCACTAACCAGTGCCCGACATTGCCTAATTGGGGTCCGGGGCAAAAACTTCTTTGGGGCCTCTCCTCTGCTTCACTACTTCAGTAATGAAGAACTTAATACTTAATACTAAACTTTCTATTCGATTTCGGGGCCCCCCTCTGATGTGGGGGCCCGGGGCAACTGCCCCGTATGCCCCTGCCTTAGTCAGGCTCTGGCCCTAA
The DNA here is from genome assembly GCA_907164885.2 of Dolomedes plantarius. Classification (NCBI taxonomy): domain Eukaryota; kingdom Metazoa; phylum Arthropoda; class Arachnida; order Araneae; family Dolomedidae; genus Dolomedes; species Dolomedes plantarius. The sequence continues at coordinate 53,582,212 of OU015499.1, read as the reverse complement.
CTGAATTCAAATTGTGCCTCCCCCCCCCCCAAAAAAAAAAAAAAAAAGTTTGAATCACGCTACACCTATGATTGGAAGTGGAAATGGAACGATTAGATATTTTTTCGTGCTATGAAACTAATCTGTAATTTTTTTAAAACAAGTGTAACTCAGGGCCCGATTTAGAAAATTCTTGACTATAGGCTCAACTCGGGATAGAGGCCCCCTAACACTGATGTGGGCATAAAATTTCCAAAATTGACACATACACACACACACACAAAAAAAAAAAAAAAAAAAAAAAAAAAAAAAAGAATCATTGTGAAAGTACTATTTTACCAAGAATTGACTATTTGAAGCGTAGAAGCCTAGAACATTATCAAATAACAAAAAGCAGTACAACATATTAACTTCGTCATTAAAACACCAATACAATGCAACCAGAAAAACTTAATAATTTCTTATATACAGATGATCAACTATATATATGATGAACCAATCAGTCAAATTTTAAAGGATATATAAAAATAATTGCTATTAAAAAAGGTAAAATTAAAAAAAAAAAAATGAATTGGGAACTTTTTCTTTTAAAATAAAAATTTTGGGAGGCCCCACCGGGCCTAATGGAAAATCAGGGCATGGTGTAACCCTCACTCTTCTTCACATAAGAACCCCGACTTTCATTTGTATGCCTAAAACCCGAAAAACTAGGCGAGGCTCTTCATTCAATTCGTTTCCTCTTTATAAAACTTTGCTGGTGTTAACAGTGGCGCACCCAGGATTTTTTCTTGGGGGGGGGGGGGCGAGATGAATGGATAAAAATATTTATAATGCATGGGGGGGACCGAGATGAACGAATAAAAATATTTATAATGCAAAATCAATATTTCTATTTCTTTGGGGGGGGGGGGGGGGCAGGCCCCCCCGCCCCTGGATGCGCCACTGGGTGTTAAAATACTAGAAATACAGAGTTTGAATTGGCATCTGTGCTCATATTCTGAGAAATCAGATAGCTAAACAAATATATTTTTTTCTGCCTGATACCTAATTTTTTTTGCGGTATATGCTAAATTAGTGTAATAAGCGAATTAATCTATTTCAGATTCGGCTGTTTCTTATGGGTCAATACATTAACAGAATTTAAAGTAACTTGAAATACAATATTTGCTTGGCATATTGTGTATTAAAAAATATTCTTTCAGAAAAAAATAAAGTATATAAAATTAGAACTTTTCATTTTCGTATACCTAGAGACCCGTCCCAATAAATATAAACATGAAAAAAAAGAAGTTTTGTTTTCACTCAAACAACTTACTGCTGGCTACGATGTTTTAGGTTTATTATAACCTTACAAGTGTGTAAGGCCGGTAAATAGTGTTACAAAAGAATATTCTTTCGATAAAAGTACAGAATATAAAAAATAATGTTTCAGTTTTCTTATCCTTAGCGAATTTCCCTCTCAATAATTTACACATGAAGAAAACGCAATCCTGTTTGTAAATGTCTCACATCACTCTACGACAAAGCACTAGCTATGCTTCTATAGGTTTAAATAACCTTAAAATCCGGCCTTAGCCGCTGGGATCGGTGGCGCGGTCCTGTAACCCAAGCTACTGGGGAGCTTGAACTGCGAACTTGCGGAGGTCCCGGGTTCTAGACCCGGTCGTGGAACCCACATCGGTTCGAGAGACCAGTTGATAAGACTACGTAGAGTGCCGCGTGATGCGAAAGGACTCCCACGCTGGCTTAGTTCTTGAGAATCACTGGTTCGATGTGGGTGTGTGACCCACGGTGTGTGCCGACCGTTGGGGAAATCCGCTGGGCAAAGGTGCTCAGCAATTCGAAACCTTCTATGGAACGCAGTTCTTTTTATTTTCCCCTCCTTCAACTCATTGCTTCTTTAATTCTAAAATTTTTGTTTCACACCCTAGTTTTGTATGCAGAATTTCCTTCCTCTGTGTCTTAAACTTTGATTTAAAAATTACCTTCACTTTCACGGTGAGCTTCGTTTCTGTTTCTTTAATATATTAATACAAAATTTTACTATTGTTTTATAATTTGTTGATAAGGTCTTCTCGGACTCCTTATACCTAGAGACACAACCCAAAATAACATTCAAGGAGAATTTTTTTTTCTTCAGAATTTTTCATACCAGATTTCTAAAATTTTAGCTTTAAACCTTACTTTTCCGTCAAAATTTCCTTTGTCTATATTTTGAACATTGATGTAGAATTACTCTTAATTTCTACGGTGAACTTACTTCCACTAATTTTAAGAGGTCAGAACATCTTTAAAAAATGATCAAAAAAATCTTTTTTTGTTGTTGTTTATTGTATTAACTGAAATCTTCTAAACAATTTGGTTTACAGTTTTGTCTGAACAATTACATGATGAGAAATTAAAATAATTGTGAAAGTCCAGTCAGGGATTTCATACAAAATTTTAAATGGAATAATCTCAAAATAGGATTTTCTGACTTTGTGCGCATCAAAAACTATTCGAGATCATAGCTTGAAATCGTCTAGATATATTTATGTTAACCTTTAGTTTAAAATGAACTTATCTTCAGTAATGAAAATTTTACAAAATATTTTATGGGAAAGATTTTGTAGAATTTAAAGAAAATTAATTAATAATTATAAATATTAAAGATTAAAATAATTACAAGATTGTAGTTCATTGTGTTAAGTATCTTTGAATTAAGGTGTGCAATGTTAATAAATTAAAATTAACATGCGCGTAGTGACTCATAGTAATTATAAAAATAAGAAAACAATACGTTGCTTAATTAAGTTTTCCTAAACAATTTAAATATTTTACATCAATATATTATATTTGTTGTAACATGTTACATCAAACAGAATATTTCTTTTAATTTGCCTTATAGATTAATTTGTTAAAAATTATAAATACTTAACGAATTTCCTAGAATTTTTCTTATGTTGAATGTTCAGAATTAATTAAGGGTAATTTTGAAATTTTAATTAACTTAACATTTCAAAATTTAATAAATAATTAATAGGGTTTTCTAAACGCCTTGGACTCCCACATGCACAAGAAGAATTACATTCAAAGAAATTTTTTCGTTCCTTCGGTACTAGGCGATGGTAAAATTTTAATGTGGAATTAAAAAAACATTATTATTAACGGCAGAGTTTTAGGCTCCTGGTTAAGTGTGTGTAATTATTGATCTTAAAACCCTCTTCTCTGTCTGTGGCTTAGTCCGGATATGCTGTTTATATAACTAAACAGGAGAGTTTTGTGTTTTTAAAATAAACATTCAGTTTAGGATGTTTCAGCCAAAATTTGGAGAAATAATAAATGAACAATTGTCCTCTATTTCCTGTATAAGATGTTATATTCATTATTCAATCTACGTGTGTGCCGAAGCCAGGGTTTATTTGGTAAACTAATCTCTTACCTTCAATCTATCTCTTATCGTAAACAATCTCTTTTCTTTAGGGTTTATTTGCTAAAGGAATAAACCCAGAAGATAAGACAATAAGAGTTGAAAATATCCTATAATTTGCTGTTTTTCAGCTTTATTAAGTATAAATTTAAAACGAAATGAAATAAATTATACTGATAAAACCTGCAGGACCTTCGTGTCATGATTAGTATCGCCATCTTGTGTCTACGAGACGTACTTTTCAACAGACTAGAAAATATACTAGAAACCGTATTAGAATATTTACCCCATAAAAATGTGTGTTAAAGTAGGATGGAATTAAATACGGTCAGAGAAAAAGTAGCATATATGAAATAATGTCACATATAATCAGCTAAGTTCTGTCGAAACTGAATGTGAAAGGGAATGATACATGATACTGTTAAAATTACAAGACCAACAATTCTTCATTAGTATCGCCATCTAGTGGCTGAAACGGCATTTAAAAGAACAAACGAACAGGATAAATTGATGACACGCGAATATTCCTCTAATTATGTAAGCGGAATAAGTATACTTATGAAACAGTTAAATAGAAAAGTTCTTATGGTATGAATGAAGAGAAAACACGCATTTAGTCGAAGAAATATTTATTTTTACACCGATTAGCGACTAGCGTTTCAATCCCAACACTGTACCCTACGAGTGGAATATTCCATTTACAGAAGAAGTGAAATAGGTTTTAGGATGGCGCCATCTATTCGCTATTCTGCTATCAATTCCCTGTAATAGAATGTCTGAAGTTCTTTCAACAAAACAGCCCTTTTCAGGGCCAAACAATTCTTCTGAAATTGTTTTAAAAATACGACGCAACAACTCGTCTGATATCGTTTGTGACAAATGTCATATAACATTTAGCCAATTGAGGAGTTTTTACCGTCATAACCGAAAATTTCATGAAGATGTGGTCATGACAGGTACTCAGCTGTGTGGATTGTGTAACCAAAAGTTCCGGAGAATGTCTAATTTGCAGGAACATCTACAAAATATTCATAATATAAAGTTAAATTTCGTTAACAAAACTTTATTTTGCGAAGAAGACTTTTCAACCTGGAAATTGAAAGTTGAGATGGAAAATAAGTCATTCTTTGTAATTAGGAATACTTCTGAGGAAGAAAAGGGAGTGAAATTATCATATTACGTCTGTCATCGTAGTGGTGTTCCGCACACAAAAGTAAACAGGGTGCGTAAAATTAAATCTTCTGGCTCAGTTAAGTGTGGCTGCACTTGCCCAGCAGTAATGAAAGTTACAAAGCAAACTGTTGATGAAATCAGTGAAATTAAAGTCCAGTACCAATCTGTCCATCTTGGGCATGATACAGAAGTTGGGAAGCTTCCTTTAATAAAAGAGGAAAGAACAAGTTCTTGCAACTTCTCTTAGCATTGGTGTTCCCATTTCAAAAATTTTAGATCAAACAAGAGAAATGTACTCTCCTACCAAATAAAGTATGAAGAAGCTGGTGGTTGGTTAGTTAATAATGCTGTAGCCAAAAAATTACTTGGCTGTTTAATTTCGGTGGAAACAGGAAAGGTGACATCTAAGATAGCCCATAAGTGCCATAAAAACAGCCTGGAAATGCATGAAAACAAAAACTATGAAATATTTGAATCAGGTAACAAATACATTATATCAAAGACTGATGAGGAATGTTTTTTTACATATAATGTAAAAAAAAACAAATTACACCTGTACATCTAATATTGGTAAATGTGATAAATGCAATATTTGCTTTCATTATATGTCTTGCACATGTGTAGACTATTGTATTAGATGCATGCTATGAGAACACATTTGTTATGTGTGCCAAAAAGTTAATATCAATGTAAATAAAATGACACAGTCAAGTGAAGATAGACATGACAACCTGATCATTGATACTTGTGAACAAATTGAAAGGCAAACTATCGAAAAAGATGCTATTGTATCTGCTTTAAGAAAAGATGCAAATAGGTGAAGTGGGGTAAGTGAGAACACAAAATCATATAGTTCCACTTTGAATCTAAGTAAGTTTTTAACAAGTTGTTGTATTTGTTTGAAAATTTGCATACATGCTTTTGGTTATGTTCTACATTTATAGTTTTAATTTTTTTAAAATCTTCACAACATTTTTGCCATAAATATTTAAAGTTTTTGTGTTTTGCATTAAATCATAGTTGCTCATAGCAAAATAAGGAGAGTAAGGGAAAGAATAGATATTTCATGCTGAACAAAAGGCTATTATTTATTTTTATATTCCTTCATTGTGGAGGTATTTGTTGTTCAAGTTAGCAGTGTTAGCAACGTCCGAATATTAACAAAATAAGTATATTTCTATTATTTGTTTTAAAGTAACAAATGTATGTTAAAAGTTCAAAAAAAAATTTTTTTTTTACCTTTGCCGAGGCCTTACTGAATATTGTGGGACCAAAATGACATGGAAAAAATTAGTTCACCCAGTGGCGTAGCAAGGGGGGGTGGTCTATCATGACCTGGGTGCCACTCGCAGAGGGGCGCCAAAGGGCCCCTTTCACTAATTCTGTATATTATATTACTGTATGTTTTTCTGGGGGGGGGGGGGGGGTACAGCATAAAGGTATCTTGCCCTGGGCGCTAGTTATGTTCGCTACGTCACTGAGTTTACCACACCTTCCAGGCCTAGGCTCTTCTATGAACACTAATAAGTCATGTGGTACAAAGGCAACTCAGAAATAGTGACAACAGAATTAGGAATTCAATATATCCACACACAGTGTGTAATGTCCATTCCACTCACATTCACTAACAGTTAGTCTAAACAAGTTAGTTTATTACAGTTCACATCTTGAAACTTACAACAAAAAAACTAGTTTCAGTTGCATAATTGACTCTTTTTTAATGTTAAGGAATTTTAAAAAAATCATCAGCTGTTAAAGAAACATGGGAAAGGTGGTTGGTTAGGAAGTTTCTCCAACTAGAAAACATATGTTGGGAAGAAAAAACTATTTATATGGCTGTTATGACACAAAGGTAGGTGTAACTTGGATATCTTAGTTAAAATGCAAGGATTTGGTAGGTATAAAAATTTTCCTTTTTACAATTTTTTTGTAAATAAAAAGTAAACATAACAGTAGAGCAAGAAATTTCCCACAAAGTACACTTGAAAAATTTTTTAAAAAGTTGGAATTTTTTAGGATTTTAAGTCCACGTTCTTACTTACCACACTTCATCTTACTCTTACTTCTAAAACTACTGAGGATAGAAAAACAAGATGCTAAATAGGTTATTAGATCTTCATTAAAGAATGCAAGGTTTTGATTCTTTGGAAGTAATTAAAAAAGATGATAGCTTAAGTGCTATTATTGTATTTTTGGATACCTCAGTTGACAATGAGTGTTGTCCAAACTGAACAGCAGATCTAACAATATCCAAAGCTCCACCTAACAAGCTAATTAACAAAGAAAATTTCTTTTAAAAATGAAAAATAAACAAAGATAAAAAAATTATCAGAAATTAAACTTGAATATTCTTTTTACCTATGATATATCTATTATATTTTTATGTATGATTTAAAAAAATAAAATACCTTGAGTTATTTTATTTTTTTAAATCATACATAACATACATATTTTTTTTACATAATCATACATAGGACTTATAACCGGTTTAGAGAGCAAATGGTGAACCTAACAGGCACAGTGGGTGTACGAGCTCTGCAATATTAAATTTATTTTGTATTTTCATACATTTTTATTTTATGTATGAAATTAATTGTTTTGGTATGAATATTATAATATTAGAAATTATTAATATCTGTTTTCCTGTTATTGTATGTGGTGTGACTAATGTCAATGCTGAGAAAATTTATTTTTTTTAAAATTTAATTAGATCAAAGAAAATTTAATTTTTAAATAAGATGATAAATATGATAGAATAATAATGGTAGCATTCTCATAACACCTTGAACATTTCCCTAATTTCTATAATTTCATTGTCTGTTTCAAGCAGCTTCAGGTATTACTCTAACTCTTAGTTGTTTTGAGTGAGTTTCCAAGCACCATTAAATGTGAATATGGCCTAGTCACTCGTAGGAATTTTACCTTAGGCATCCCCCAGTGGTAAATAGCCTCTTGTATAAGTATTCTTCTGTGCTCTTGTTGAGTGAGGACGTTCTTTGCTTTTCTCCGTGTGTGCTAAGCCTTGCGCTAGTACACAAGTTTTCTTATTGCTTTCTTTTCGGTCCCTACTTCTGCGTCTGTGGCCTTTCGGGGAGATTCTCTCTTGCGAATGTGCGACGGGCCTGATTTAGAGACAGCCTGCGCTACCACGAGTTTCACTCGTGGAACTAAGGATGACAAATTGATGGACACGGACACGACTTCGGCTGACGATTTACAGGAAATGAACACTGACAACGGAACCAAACAACCAACCGAACCTTATCGAATTATCTGAGGACAATGAAAGAATTTTATCGAATCTACAAAATGGACTGATCCCGGACAATCTACATACCACTTTAGAAAAGGCATTCCCACTGCCTTACGAAAGATATAGACTAGGTAAGCATAGTCTTGACCAATCTAACCATACTAATATTTCCATTTCGAATACTAATACTAACAAAAAACGTAAACCTAATGTTCAGGAAAATAACGACGGCTCTAAAACACCGGCTCGCAGACTAACTGCTAAAGCTTCCATCCCTATTATTCCCATAACTACGGTAACTGAAAATAAATTTAACTCATTGAAAGACCATAATGACGAAAACTCTATTCAAATTCAATCTCCTAAAGAAAATCAAATTAAGATAAAACACATAACTATTGCAAAAACGGAAAATTATAGAGAAATTTTTGATTTATTAGCTGGTAAGGAAGAAAGGCATTTCCACGCAAGAATGAGCGGTGAATTTATTCGTATTGAACCTAAAACAGAAGATGACCACAGAAATATCACCAAATTCCTTAAAGATAATAATATTCAAGGCTTTATCCTACCTCTTGGAACTGTCAAACTGATCAAAGTGGTCATCAGAGGACTCCCCATTGACATTGAACCCGAAGAAATCCAAAAAGAACTCGAACGTCTAGAATACCCAGTTCACAAAGTTAATCGCCTAATGAGAGGTAAGAAAAATGAAGAAAAAAACCCTCTACCACTCCATCAAATCCAACTTACTCCTGCTGAAAATTCTAAAAATATCTACGACTTACAAGCCCTCTTTCATATCAAAATTACTGTTCAAAAATATAACTCCCCCTTCAAAACTCTTCAGTGTTTCAGATGTTAATATTATCACCAACACCAAGAAAATTGTACTATGAACCCCCGTTGCGTTAAATGTGCCGGTGATCACAAAAGAAGTCAATGTACTAAAGGACAAGGTAAATTAGAAAACCCCAAATGCTGTAATTGCAATGGAGATCACGTTGCCAGTTTCAGAGGTTGCCCTTCATTTCCCCATAATAAAGCCGAAGCTAAAAGAAAAAGTAAAGAAGTTACCCCCAGTTTTTCCTATGCCAATGCGGCCGTCTCTAACAATATTAGAAATCCTCCACAAATTAATATAACTAATCCTACCCAAAACTTAAATGCTAATAAAACTGCCGATACCACAAACATTATTTATTACCCTAATTTTACTGAAGGCTTAAACGTCCTCAAACAAATGAAGCAAATTAATGACCTACTTGATGAAATTAAAACCGCTTTAGGTACCTCTAATTTAACACATTTAATAGATAGGCTTACCACAACCAGAGACAGAATTAATAAAGGCCAGACTGAAGATGACAAAATTTTTGGCTTCTTCACTGGAATGCTTAATTGTCCGGAAATATCTAGTTAATGGGTACGCCCTCTCCTTCCCTTGTTGTTCTTGCGTGGAATGCCAACGGTTTCCTTCTAGGATCCGGGAGTTTAAAGAATTTGTAAATGAGCATACCCCCGATATCATTCTCATTCAAGAAACTCATCTCAGACCAGCGGATAAACTTAACATCCCTCAGTACACTACTTATAGAACCGATTATAATTTTTACACACAAGCCAAGAGAGGCACTGCTATTATTATCAAAAATAATTTGCCCCATCATGAAATTATCATTTCCTCCCTCAAGATTATTAAAGCTACTGCTATAAATATTAAACTTAATAACCTCCCATCTTATACTATTGTTTCTACTTACATCCCCCTTGTTCAAAATCCTAATGACGTCCTTGACGATTTAAAAATACTTGATAATCTTAATATTAACACTATCCTTTTTGGCGACCTTAATGCTCACCACACTTTGTGGAATTGTAAAACTAATAACTCCTATGGAAACATTATTTATTAACTTTACTGCTAATTCTGAATTTGACATAATTGCCCCTTCTTCTCCCACTCATTTTTCTAAGTATAGTAGTAGCACTATTGACTTTTCTCTTGTTAAAGGCTTTCCCCATAATATCACTATTGAAACCCTCTGCAATCTCTCCTCGGACCACAACCCAGTTGCACTCACCATTCCTTTAGACACTAATCCTTTAATCATCAATCATTCTAAATTCACCAACTGGGATAACTTTAAAAAAGACCTACATAATTTACCCTACACTCATCCTGAAATTAACACCCATAACGACATCGATAATCTTGTAAATAGCATAACTAATGACATTAACTCTGCTCTCATTAATAATACCAAAAATATTCCACCTTCTAATAAAATCCGTACCGACACTCAATTTAAAATTCTCACTAATGAAAGAAATAGAGCGCGAAAAAATTGGCAAAGGAACAAAACCACACAAAATAAAACTATTATGAACAACGCTCAACAAAGTTTAAGATACTACATCCATGACAAAGCCAACAAAAGTTGGGAAAATTACATAACTTCTCTTGACATAACTGACAATTCCATTTGGAGAGTCGCTAAATGCCTTAAAAATAAACCGAAAGCCATCCCCCCCCCTCATTGACCCTAGTAATAATAACTTTATTTATTCTGACGAAGATAAATCTAATCTTATCGCTCAAACTCTTGCTAACAACTTCATCCTTAATCCCAGCCCCAATACTAGCATTGATAATACTGTCCAAACTAATATAAACCTATTTAATTCTATTAATCACCCCATTGCTGAAATTTATATCCCCCCTTCCAGAGTTAAGGAAATTATTAAAAAACTCCCTAATCGAAAGTCGCCTGGCGAAGACCAAATTACTAATACTATGCTCAAAAACATCCCTCTTAAATTCATTTTCAAAATTACTGCCCTTATTAATGCTATATTTAAATTGAATTATTTTCCTCAAAGTTGGAAAAATTCCATTATTGTGCCTATAGCTAAACCTGGAAAAAATAAGAACTCTCCCGATAGCTATCGGCCAATTAGTCTCTTAAATACTATCAGTAAACTTACTGAAAAATTCATTGCTAATGAAATCAACAATCATCTTCTCTCTGCTAATATTCTTATCCCTTATCAATTTGGTTTTCGTCAATTGCTTTCAGCCCCTCACCAAATTTATCGTATTGTTGAGCATCTTGCTGACTCAAAATTAAATAAAAAATCAACTGCCGCCCTTTTGCTTGATGTTGCTAAAGCTTTCGACAAAATCTGGATTGATGGCCTCATTCATAAACTAATCAATTACAATCCCCCCCCCCCCATCTTATTAAACTTCTCACCTCCTACTTAAAAGATCGCACATTCCAATTTAAAATTAAAGATAAATTATTTTCCAAATTAAAATTCTATAGCGGTCTTCCCCAAGGTTCTATAATTGCTCCAATTTTATTTAACATTTATGTAAATGATATTTATCAATATAATAAAACTAATATTGCCATCTTCGCCGATGACACCGCTATTTATGCAACTGATAATAACCCTAAGTATGCCGTCAAATACCTTAATGATCGTATGAAAACTATCCAACAGTGGCTCGACAAATGGAAAATTAAAATTAACACGGATAAATGCATTGCAATTATGTTCACCCATAAAACTAAACGTACCATTGACAAATATAAACTTATAATTGGTAACACGATTATCCCCTGGTCTGATACCGTTAAATACTTAGGAGTCACCCTTGACAAAAATCTCACTTGGAGACATCACACAACACAAATTAGGGACAAGTTTCGAGTTGCTAAACGTCTACTCTTCCCCTTAATCGCTCAGAACAGTAAATTATCTATCAATAATAAAATGCTCATTTACAAATCGTTTCTTAGACCTCTTATCACTTATGCAGCGCCGGCATGGGCATACGCAGCAGACTCTCATATAAAAAAGCTCACTGTAGCTCAAAATATTACTATTCGGCAAATCGTTAACGCACCGTGGTATTTCAGGAATGCTGAAATCCACGAGGAGCTTGGCCTCCTTACTATTCCAAATTTTCTCAAAAACTTAACTACTAATTTCCATAATTCTATAGACAATGATCTCCTATTAAATCTTGCCAACTATGACTTTGCCGACCCTGCTAACAGAAAACGGCCTAGAGCCGTTCTCTGTTCTTAATTATTTTTAACTTTTTTATTTCCTAACTATTTTGTATTCTCACTGCTTACCTCGGTAAGCAGTGAGCTCTTCTTTTTTAAATTTTTAAATTATTAAGTATTTTCTCACTTAATTCCGCAATGCTCTCCTGGAGCTTTGCTTTTTCTATCAACTTAAACTTCCTATTCTCAAGCCACTCCCCGGATCCAAAATCCACCTATCTCTTTCATCTTTCTATGGTCATTACACTATGCAAGCCTACGTTGGAAGGCGTGGCCTATGTAACGTAGTTACACCATTTGTCCTGATGGTCCTGATGGTAGCCTCTTGTATGCTTTTCCTAAAAGAATAAGTCCCATTACCTAAACTTTCCCCCCCTCTCTCTATTTTTTGTTTTGTTTTTCATTTTAAGTGCAGTTTCAGTTGTTGATCACTGTGATAAACTTATTTCATCTTATGATAATACTAAATTTGGTGTAGATGTGACTCACCAAATGATGACAAATTATAAATCTAAAATCAAAATCTTGAAAATAGCTTCTGCCAGTATTTATGTTCTTGATTTAGCTATATCAAAAACATATGAAGTAAAACATTAGAAATTATACCACGTTGAGAGAACCAAATTCATGATGAAATTATTACAAAAGTATTTTCTTAAAAAAAAAAAAATCTGCTGTGTTATATGTCTACTGTGACCAGTATTTTAAGTGATCCCATCAGATTTACATACCTACAAGATATTCCATTGATCAATGACTCTATTGTAAATAATGTGGTACTGGACATATCCAATTCAAACAGAAATTGAGTGTTTTATTTTGTTTTTTAACAATAAATGAATCTATTTCATTGAATTCAATTGATTAACCATATACAAATCATTACAGGGGCTAGACTATATAAGACAGTCAGGTGGATTTTTCGCCAATTTGGCGAGAATTTTTTGTCGCCAAGTTGGGGCGATTATGGCGCCAAGGTTTCTACTACAACCTTCTGACGTATTTGTCATGTTGATTATTTCGTGACGGATGTAGCACATGGTTTTGTCAGCTGATTAAATTTGACCAATTAGGTGAATCTTGTTATGTTGTACAATTTGAAAGCTGCGTTTGAAGTGTGATGGGGTGTTATTAGGGTTTTCGATTTTGAGCAATTTTTTTAAAACCCGGGTTTCGGGTTTTACCGGTTTTTTTTAAATTTAAAACCCGGGTTTTCCCGGGTTTACTTAGTTGGTTCCAGGGGGTCAATAGCAAAGAACTAAAATAATAAATAGTTTATTAGAGGCATTTAATTTATTTCAGAATTTCAAATATAAAATATAACAGTAAATAAATTTAATGTTAATTTACATACACATATATGTATAATGTAAATAAAAGTGGTACAAATACCTCATTTTTTATAAAACTGCCTTAAAACCATCATTGCACTCGACGTATCATCACTGAGTCGGCTTCTGAGTTTACTAGCAATGAGACCCATTACAGAAAATGCTCGTTATGCTTCCACTGAAGTTGGTCGAATTGTTGTTAAAGACCTGTAAAGTTTATCTAGCATTTCAAGTCGGCATTTTGTTGCCCAAAACAACTGTTTCTTTTCTTATGATATATGTACCAGATTTTGATTTTTTATGATTTTCCTTATTATCATTCTCCTGCAGAAACACACTAAGCTCATCAGAAAGGGACATCTGTTTAGTACAAGCACTATTACTCGTAGCATCACCTTCAATTCCATCTTTAACTCTCACCTCAACTGCTACTTCTGGTTGAGACTCTGAGCCATTATCATTTACGTTGAACAGTCGTTTTATTGAGGTTGTTGCCAGATCAAATGCTTTGTTTTTAAAAATTTTACTACAAAACTCATCATATGATTCATTGTCGAAATCGGGATTTCTCAAAAATTTAATGCGATGAGCCAGCTCTGGGTTTCGACGCTCTTTGAATCGAATTTCAAATTTTTGAAGTAGAGCATTCGCGATAGGAGTCTTTAGATTTCTTAGCTTATTCACTTTAAATGCTAAAACTTTTTCAGAGAGAGTAAGATCGGCATGTTAGCAAGTTAGCTCGTTATCAGGTGAGAGATCCCAGTCGAGTGCGTCAATCTAGGACGTTACAAAAAGCTTCCTTCTATTGCACGCAAAGCGCTTTCTACAGAGGCTGTTCGCATTTTTTTAGACGATTTTGGTAAGCGGTAATAAAAAATCGTTTGCTGCAAAAGAAATAATTAAAATTGAACTATGTTTTTAAAAGTCAAAATTATCGTCTGCGGCTTGAAAGTTTTGTTTTTATTCAAAATGGCATTTTTAACAAAGCAGTGGTTCGAAGGCTACATTTATGCTCTTTCCGAAGAGAAATATGCATACTCCGTTATCCAAAAACGATGTGAGAGTCATGGTTTTGTGATATCTAAAGCGTCGATAGGTAATATCGTCAACAAGAAAGGAAAAAAACGTCAAATTGGAGCCTCAAGTGGGACAAAAATTCCAAACAAGTATCCGAGGAAAAAACGGACATCTTCGACTATTGCAAAGGTACGTTGTTTAATGTTAAAATAAAATCCCCCTAGTCAAAGGACAGTTGCAAAATCATTAAAATGCTCGGTGTCCACTGTAAACAAAATGATAAACGTTGTTTTAAATCTTAAGAAAGCGAAAAAACACAATGTGCATCTTCTTCCAAATCATATCGCTGAACGCAGGACACGCTGCAGAATTCTATATGAGAAACACTTAACACAATAGATGAATCATGGGTGTATTTAAATGATTGCAACAAAAAAAGAGCCATTTATTATCATAAAAGGGGAGAAAAAACTTTAAGTACATGGTTCAAATAATCGAAAGAAAGTTTTTCTAAGGGATTCATGATTGTTGCTGGTTTTTCTTATAATGGCAAGTTAAAAATAAAGAGAGTGGAAAAATGTCAAGATTAACTCCAAATACTATCAGGAACATATTTTATCGCCAATTTTTCTAAATGAAATACCATCGCTTTACCTAAAGTGCCATCAATCTGTGAGACTCCATCAGGACAAAGCTAGCAGTCACACATCAAAATCCACTGTAAATTTCCTAAAAGAAATAGAACAAAAAACTGGTATCAAGACCATACCCTTCACTGATATCCCTACTAAATCTCCCGATGTATGGATTTTTGTGCTTTCGGACTTTTAAAATCTGCATTATCCAAACGTCGTCCCAAAACCTTTACAGGACTCTGGAAAGCTGTTCAGGAGGAATGGGATAGAATACCTCTTCTGACACTTCAAAAGGCATTATTATCCTGGAAATTGCGGAGTCGAAAGATAGTTCAGAATAAGGGATGTCAAATAGAACATTTAAAACACAAGAATTTTATGTAATTTAGTTTTGTGAATACAATATACATCGTCTAAAAAATGTGTGGATAGCCTCTGAATATGGGTGGGTCCAAAGAATATTGTTTAACTACGCAATAGAAAGCAGCGAGAACACCTCACAACGAGATATATAACTAGACTAAACAAACACAAACCGCAGAAAACAGGCATGGTTGTATAGCTGAAGTATTGCGCAATTCACACGGCATAACACATGTGCTGCTGGGAATCCCCAACTTATAAACTTGAGTGAAATAGAGCTATGACGTACGCCGCCGCCAATATATTTCTATCTCACTCCGTCTCATTGCTTTTTTATTAATTTGTTTGAGAGCCGTACCGAGTCCGACTTGCTAAATTCGGTCTTGGTTCTAAATTAAGGAGTATAATTGGTATTCTAATGTATTAGATAAATAACTAATTCCCCGGGTTTACATTAAAAATTCCCCGGGTTTCGGGTTCGTAAAATCTTTGAAAAACCCGGGTTTTCGGGTTCGGGGAAACCCGGGTCAAAAACCCTAGGTGTTATAAGGGTGAGTTTTAATTTTGTGCATTATTTGCTGTCATTAGTGTCCTTGTTGAAGCTGTATTATTATATTTTCTCAAATGGCGGCTAATTGTCTGAATTTTAAGTTTTTGGTTGATTAAGAGAGGTCTGGGGAGTCGAAAGTAATAGAATGGTGTAGGGATATAGGGTTAATGGCGTCGTTTTATGAGTGCGAAGTGCGGGAGTCGAATGAGGCTTTCTGCAAGGAAAGATATTGCCGATGGGTGTGAATGGAGGTGTTCTTTAGGGAACCACGATTGTAAAAGATCAATAAGGAAAGGGTCTTTTTTTTTCGCGGGCCCATTTAAAGATTAGTATCATTTTACAGATGATGTATTTGTGGGTCATGCAATGTTCGAATAGTTTTGTAATGAAGGAGTTTGGGGTTACGGATCATACGGTGGTGGACTAGTATATGTTTTGTCGTGAAGTTTGTGTTAGGAGAGTGGCGGACGTTGATGAGAAGCTGGGCGGCCCCGGTTTGGTGGTGGAGATTGATGAATCTAAGTTCGGTAAGCGTAAATTTCATAAAGGCAAAAAAGTCGAGGGCAAGTCGGTTTTTGGTGGTGTGAAGCGTGGAAGCTCCAAGTGTTTTTTTTTAAGTGGTTCCGGCGAGATCTAAATAGGTTTTGTTGTCTATTATTAACGATCATGTTTTGCCCGGAACCACCATCATTTCGGATTGTTGGAAAGCTTACGATTGTTTAGGCGACGAAGGATTTGTTCACCTTCGGGTGAATCATAGTGTGACCTTCAAGGATCCGGAAACCGGGGCCCATACCAACACCGTTGAAGGTACTTGGAATGCTGTTAAACGTAGCCTGGCTGGTACTAGGCAAGTTCAGGATCAATTTGATTCTTATCTTGCCGAGTACATATGGCGGAAGAAAAATAAGGATGTTCCGGAGGTTTTTTTGGCTTTTTTGAAAGATGTCGTTGTGTATCCTCCAACCACCAAGGTTGATGAAAAGTGATCCCTTTGATGTGTTTATTTTATGTTTGAAAGAAGCAATTTTATTTATTTATTTATTTTTGTGTGTACACAGGTTGTACTAATTTTATATATATTTATTTGTTGTTTATATTATGTATTTAGGTTGTTAATTAGCAAATAAAAATTTTATTTGTTATATTTTGTAACATGTTTGTTGTGTTTATGCGTTATTTTATGGGGTTTTGGTTCAATTAGTGTACATTTTAGTGTAGCGGAGATTCCGGGTGCCGCTGTTTTATATTCTGTTGTTACTACGTATTTTTTCAATTGAGCGAAGGTCAACGAGAGAGGAACAGATTGTCACCAAACATCTCCCACTTTTCGCCAAATATCGGCATTTGCCCCAAGGAAGAGTCGAACAGGTGTTTTTCTGCCGATGGGCAATGGTTTACTCTAAGAAAAGGCAGTGTTCACAAGAAACAGATGGGGAAGAAATACGCATCTGCAGTTACAATTGAAAGGAAATTTTAAACACTATATTACCTATTGGAACTATTATACCTTTTTGAATATTAATTGTCGTGATGTGCTGTATAATCTGAAATGTTTAAATGCTGATTTCTGAAGTCTTATTTTCCAAGGTATAAATTTGCAGCCAAGCAAAACATCTTTCCCGTTTTTATTAACTTTTAAACTGACCAAAAATATGGCTAACAAAAACTAAGTTATGAGAAAATATTTCAACGAGGAGGAAATTAAAAGTTTGACGAAAATTTTCCTTATTCAAATTGCGGAAAATGGGAAAATTTTATAGTGTTGATAAAGTTAATTGTGAATTTTTATTAGAAGAGGTCATTAGGGTAGCACACTTTAAAGGGCAGGGCCGACCTTGCCAATTGAACCTATTTGATCTGGAAAATTAAAAATATGTCTAAACTGAAATGGCTTTAACATATGAGCTGTTATTTTTGAAAGTGGTATAAGTCCATTTTTTCATGTATCGAGATATTTAAAGTTTTGCATTTGAATGAATTTAAAAATATTGGCAAGCGTTAATCAATTCGAGTGATGTTTTTAACACTATACACCCTTTAAATTTAACTATGAAATAATAATTATTAAAATTATTTTTGAAAAATAAACGATTGATTTTTTTAGCTCCAAATGGACTTATAGCACTTTCAAAAGTAACATATAAAAAATAAAAACGAGTGGAAATTCAAGTCCTTCAAAGTAGCTTTAATTTTCATATTTAGCAAATTGCATTTTTGACACGTATCTTTATGTGGATGATGAAAACTTAAATTATTCTAAAAATTTTTCCTATATATTTGCTCGCTGAGAAATGTTGTATTGTTCTCTTCACTCTTTTCGACATACAAGTTGTACATTTTTCTTAAGTTCAAATTAAGTTTTTAGAACTCAGGAATTTTCTGTTTGGATTATTAGAACGTGTGTAATGGCTTTCATATTGTAGAAATATTTTCAAAGATAAGATCTATTTCTTATTATAGTTCAATTATATTATATTCATAAAATTTTAAAATTTTGTTACAATTTAATCTTTAAATGCAATTTTCTCAGTTTGTAAGTTGCTTTGCCGCAACATTTCTCAGAAACTGATAAAGCAATTTCTATAAAACTAGGTAAATACATTCATTTTGATGTGTTGGATGATGTGTTCATTTTGGGGTGTTGATTATCCCCGACCCCTCATTTTGAGAATCTACCTCCCTGAGGCGGCAAACTTCAAACCGGTCTCAGGTCTCTTCTGAAGGGAGGTCTGCAGTAGACCTAGCCCGATCCGTTCCCGAGATTGCGTCCTTCTCTCGCTTGCTGTGTACCACAGGGTAAAACTGATAGCATTCTTGCGCTGTGTGTCAGAAGCCAGGGCAACTGGAGCCTCAGGTCCCTATTAGGTTAAGGCACTTCAAAAGAACGCAGTTCTCTTTTTTTATTCTCCCATTTTTAACATATTTTTATTAACTTGCTTTCTTGTTTGTTTGCGTGTGTGTTGTCCAGTACAAATCTTGCAATCGATTTTTAATTAACTTCCCGACTAGCTAGACATTTGAAACTTTTAGAATAGCTCTGAACACGATGACAATGCATTTTTTAATACTTTTAGCCATCTTTAAGCAGAATTAAATTAATTTTCAGTTAATTTTGTTTTGTAGACTGTTGCAGCCATCTATCGCCGGTACGGGAACGAAAAGTTAAACGCAAGTTAACTTCCAATTAACTTCATTTTCTTTCAAGCTGATGGAATAATTGATCAAAAAAATTTAAAAAAGTATTTATTAATACATAGAATTGTCAAGTTTATATAATTCAACATAAAATTTAAAAACATGGTATATAAAAAGTTCTTTTTTTCTTGTAATTATTATGGAGTATTGTTTCACTTTTCTAAAACTTTAGTCTACCATGCGGTTTTTTCGTTTTCTCGTTATCAAGGGTCCCCAAAGAGGTCGATATCGACCCCAAGGGGTCGATAAGAGTTCTCTAGGGATCGATGAATACACGAGGGTCAAAAGGGGGTCGATTAATACCAAAGAGGATCAATTAAACTGTCTAGGAAAAAAATAGAATATTCCAATAAAAATTTGAAATACGGATATGATCAACTACTGACTACCCTAGTTATAGCTTGATTTTTGCCTTAGCCTACACTGCTTACAGCAGTGGTGGCCAAACTTCTGATCACTACGGGCGACCTGTAATTTAAATTATAGGCGGCGGTCTACCAACATCGTATGTGTTGAGTGATCATAAGGAAATTAGTAATCTAAAGCCAAAAATTAGTTTAAATTTAATATAATCATAGATATTACAAATTATATTCAATATCAAGTTATTTTAATAAGAGAAAAAATGTTTTCTTCTTACAAACTAATTAGGTTATAAATAAAACAATATTTTCTTTTCTTTTCTTATTATTAATGCGAACAATGTTATTGTAAATTAATTTTAACTATTCTTTTTATTTCGTGTCAGAGGACTCGCTGGAAACATGACATTGCATATTTTCGGCAAGCTTTTCATACTGGGTTCATATGTACACTGGTTGTTCGCTCCTTTCCAGATGTGCCGACGCGCATTTGTCTTGTTTTGTTGACGTCAGCGATTTTGTCTCGCCTTTTTGACTCCCCCTTGTGGCGAGAAATTAAATCAAGCAGTTGACTTGGAATTCTTGAATGTAGTGTACGTGTATCATGGCCGCTGTAAGCGGAATTCTTGGATTTAATTGTGTATCTTGAAAATATGAAATATTATATCTTGAAATGCTTGAAATCTTGAAAATAAATAACTTTGAATTCTTGAAGTTTTCGGCAGTATGTTTTTTTTTTCAGTCGGCATGCTGCTGACTTGTAAGCTCTCCATTTTTTTTTTTGACTTTGAAAACGAGTATTCGGTGCAAATACATTTTTTGGTGCCGAAATCCGGGAGGACATTTTAGATTAATGACAATTTGGATTAAGGACATTTTGGACATTATAATTAAGGACATTTATGGATAACATGATTTGGATAACCTTCGACGTCGCGTCGCTTGGAAAAAAGGTAAATACTTTTTAATTATTCTTTTGTTTCGATTTCGGTATCAACATGGATGCAATAGAGAAATGTAAGACTAAAAGGACATCGTTACGATCGAGCGTGACTCGGCAAATTAATAAAATAGAAACATTATTGCAAAGTGAAATTAAAGATACGGATAGTGATTTATTATTAGAGAATTTAGAACAAATCATTGAAAAGGAAACAAATTTGAAAAAGTCAATTCCGAGATCGAAGAATTAATTGATAATTGTGAAGAGTTGGAAAAGGAATTGGCTTCATGCCAAGAGTACGAAGAAAGGGTCATTAGTATTAAATTTAAGGTAAAGAATAGAATAAAAAATTTAATGAAAAATGTGAGAAGGAAAAAGCACCGACAAGTTCGAGTGTAATAGAACATTTTGAAACCGAAAAGAAAAATAAAACAATCTCTTATACAACTCTTAAACAACAATATCTTATCTTCATGGTCGCCGAAAATAGGAGTACAACAGTTGTAAATATCCAATAGTGTGCTATATATTTTCATCTTAGTTAAGTAGAAATGTAATACGAAATTAATTAAATTATACTACGTAATGAAAAATGCAATATCTTAATATCATTATTAGTGTCGCCATCTTGTGTCTATAAGATGTACTTGTCAACAGACTACAAAACGTACTTGAAAACGTATTTGAATATTTACCCCCAGAAAAGTGTGTGGTAAAGTGGGATGGAATTAAATATGGTCAGGGAGAAGTAGCATATGGGATGTAATTTCACATTAATCAACTGAGCTCTGTAAAAATTTAATTCGAGTGAGAATAATACTGTTTAAATTACAAGACCAACAACTCTTCACTAATATCGGCATCTATTGGCTGAAAAGCTATTTAAAAATGCAAATGGACAGGTTGAATTAATGATGCACGAATATTGTGTATACGCGGAATAAGTATACTCATGAATAAGTGCGACTGAAAAGTTTTTCTAGTGTGGATATAGAGGAAACACTGCATTTGGTCGAAAAAATATTTAATTTTACATCCAAATAGCTTTTAAATATCACATAAAAAAGTTGATGAAACTAGGAAAATAAAGAAACTTTATTTAGGTCTATGCATTTTTCCTTTTGGGCCATTTCTAGACTGCAGTTCACGTGACACCTTCACGTGAGAGAGAAATAAAAAGAGGTATTTTCTTTTTCGCTTCTTACCAAAATGAAATTGGTTTAATGACCGAAAAATCTCAATTAACTACTTGCACATGTCGTCTTCTTCGTTAAATAATTATTTCCATCAGATATAAAAACCAATTTATTAAACAAATAATTAACATAAACTTTATTAACTTTCTTGTTAATTATTTTTACGAAACGTTCCATGATATTTCGCTATTAATAACTTTAAAATACGAAGATGTTTTTTCATGTTCGTCCTATATATACAGAGGCTGTTCGCACATTTTTTAGACGATTTTGGTAAGCGGTAATAAAAAATCGTTTGCTGCAAAAGAAATAATTGCAATTGGACTATGTTTTTAAAAGTCAAAATTATGGTCTGCGGCTTGAAAGTTTTTTTTAAATTCAAAATGGCGTTTTTAACAAAGCAGTGGTTCGAAGGCTACATTTATGCTCTTTCCGAAGAGAAATATGCATACTCCGTTATCCAAAAACGATGTGAGAGTCAGGGTTTTGTGATATCTAAAGCGTCGATAGGTAATATCGTCAACAAGAAAGGAAAAAAACGTCAAATTGGAGCCTCAAGTGGGACCAAAATTCGAAACAAGTATCCAAGGAAAAAACGGACATCTTCGACTATTGCAAAGGGACGTTGTTTAATGTTAAAAGAAAATCCCCCTAGTCAAAGGACAGTTGCAAAATCATTAAAATGCTCGGTGTCCACTGTAAACAAAATGATAAACGTTGATTTAAATTTTAAGAAAGCGAAAAAAACGCATGGTGCATCGTCTTCTTCCAAATCATATCGCTGAACGCAGGACACGCTGCAGAATTCTATATGAGAAACACTTATCCAAAGAAAAATGGAAAACAATTGTCACAATAGATGAATCATGGGTGTATTTAAATGATTGCAACAAAAAAAGAGCCATTTATTATCATAAAAGGGGAGAAAAAAATTTAAGTACATGGTTCAAAGAATCGAAAGAAAGTTTTTCTAAGGGATTCATGATTGTTGCTGGTTTTTCTTATAATGGCAAGTTAAAAATAAAGAGAGTGGAAAAAAATGTCAAGATCAACTCCAAATACTATCAGGAACATATTTTATCGCCAATTTTTCTGAATGAAATACCATCGCTTTACCCACAGTGCCATCAATCTGTGAGACTCCATCAGGACAAAGCTAGCAGTCACACATCAAAATCCACTGTAAATTTCCTAAAAGAAATTGAACAAAAAAACTGGTATCAAGACCATACCCTTCACTGATATCCCTACTAAATCTCCCGATGGATTATCGGGATGGATTATCACCTATGGATTTTTGTGCTTTCGGACTTTTAAAATCTGCATTATCCAAACGTCGTCCCCAAACCCTTACATGACTCTGGAAAGCTGTTCAGAAGGAATGGGATAGAATACCTCTTCTGACACTTCAAAAGGCATTATTATCCTGGAAATTGCGGTGTCGAAAGATAGTTCAGAATAAGGGATGTCAAATAGAACATTTAAAACACAAGAATTTTATGTAATTTAGTTTTGTGAATACAATATACATCGTCTAAAAATGTGTGAACAGCCTCTGTATATATGTTTCATAATTTTAATTATTTTTTAAGACCTTAATATTTACATAACCTTATTGACGACTGGTTGGATTTTATTTTTAAAGTTATGCGTTTTTATAGGGGGTCTGCACGCAACGTTTAACTGCAAAAAAGTAGCAGCTATGTGCCCTGAAGATGGAATCTGATGTCATGTGTGTATCTGCGCAATCGCAGTTCTTTCATGCAGCAAAAACCTACAGCGGCAGGGCAGTATTTTCCAAAACAATGTATTGTTTACAATGGTCATGGGTACGCGCAACTGCTGTGCTCTCATGCAGCAAAAACCTACAGCGGCAGCGCAGTATTTACCAAAACGATGTATTGTTTACGATGGTCATTGGTGTATCTGCGCAACCACAGTACTTTTATGCAGAAATATCTATTGCGGCAGCGCAGTATTTATCCAAACAATGCATTGTTTACAGAAGTCATGGGTGTATCTGTGCAACCGCAGAACTTTTATGCAGCAAAAATTACAGAGGCAGCGCAGTATTTACCCAAACAATGCATTGTTTACAGTGCATTCAATGTAGCAAAAATCGTGGTGTCTCCTGCCTGAGTAACCAGAACAATAACGAAATCCGTGCAGGCGCTTTGTAGAAGCATATTTGATATCAAAACGAACAAAACCTAACTATATTGAAATGCAAACAAATTTTTCACCTGACGGTTATTTTTCGTAAAATTCCGGAATTTTTTCTTTTCAATTTAAATCCTAGCGTGGGAGTGATCATTTGGCAGGCCACAACTATTTTAAACCTTTTTTTTTTTTTAAAAAATATTGAAACTACTGCAAATTTTTTTTTTCAAGATCTGAAACTTCCGTCTACTTTTTCTTCGCCAGGTTTATGTTTTTGATCTGGCTGTTAACAAAAAGGAAGCCATTGGGAATTACATCGTGTACACTGCTAAAGAAAAGATACGCCTGACCACCGTCTGCTTTCATCCCAGCAAACCAGTTTTAATGGTGGGAGATGAAAGGTAAGAAAAATTGCTCATTTCTTTGTTCTTTCCTGTTTTATTGCTGAGGTAGAGTACCGTCTGAGTGGTTACTGCCTGCAGACATTGGGAACTGTTACTATAGTCCGTGATCTTGAATTTCCGAACCTTATTAACTGCAGAGTGTGAAAAGGTTATGTACTAGATGTCAAATAATCCCATCTTCAAAACTTATTTTACTGGAGCTTATATTACAACTAGAACATAAGGATATTTGATGCCATCTCCCCACTTAACCTAGTAGTTGACTTTAATATTATAGCGTTCTTTCTTTATACGGACGGTAAGAGAAATTTTAAAATCTGAAACTTAATTTGAAAAAATAAGCTAAATTAAACCTAGAGAAGCTCAGGGCTTCTAATTTTAAAATTACGTCTTTTCGTAGAAACCGTAACCTTTAATCGTAATCGTTAGTTGTTAAAAATAGCATCCATGTGCCCAGACGATGGTAGTCTGACGTCATGGGTGTATCTGCGCAATCGCAGTAAATAATCTGATGTTGTCAAAATATATTTTGACTGCGCATGTATTTACCCAAACAATATATCGTTTACAGTGGTCTAGTAAAGTTTATAAAAGTTAAATATAGCCTAGTTTGAATAAACCTCAAAATCGTTTAGTAAGGTTGCATAAACTTAGTTGAAACACCTTGCATGAAGTCATTCTGCCAGGAATTTTGGTGAAATAGAAGACTAGGAAAAATTAACATGAAAGGCAGAGACAGAAAAAGTCGAGAAGAGAATAAAAAATAAATCAATCTAACGACTACTATGTTTAGCAGAAATTTACTTCAAGGAGAAAAATAATGCTAGTTGTATTAGTGTAGAAGTGGGTTATTTTTTTTTCTTGAATCCTATTACAGCTAGAGAATGAACGGAAAAACGATCGTTTCCCCCCCCCCCCCTGACATTTTACACCTGTACTTGGTTATAGAGTGCATCCTCATTGACAATATTTCGCGAACAGTATTCAAGAATGTTCTTGCCTCCTTTTATGCAAAAATTTTGATAGACGATTTTCTTAGAGAGCATATTTATTTTATTACTTTTTCTTTAACAAGCATTTCAGCTTAATTTATTGTTCTTTTAATGTTATATTATATTATTTTAGAAATTGGGAAATTTTACAGTCAATCGGAGACCGTGCATACCTTTCATACCAGACCTTCTTTGCAATTATTTACATGAGAACTTGTAGAGTACGCATCACAAGAGCACACAGTGCAGTGAAAAATTAAATTATTATTTGCTGAGGATTTCAAGAGACCGCGATTTCCCACCTCCCTTGGAATATCTTATTTTCAACGTGTTTATGTTTTTTTAATATATGAAATGAGAGTTTTCTTTCTCCTGTAGGGGACATGTCATTTCTTTCAAGCTCTCTCCTAATTTGAGATCTTCTTTAAAGGTAAGAGTCTTTGTAGCTGACAAGCTTCTATATTCTCTCGCGGAGTAAAAATTTCAACTGAGTTTGAATTCGTAACGAAATTACAAAGTTTTCCTTCACATGGTTAGTTTAAACGACTTTCCATAATACAGGTTTTTATAGATAAATAAAAATAATAAAAAAAATACAACAGTTCGAGTTAATACATAACTCCAGTGAACACAGTGCAGTTCTTTTAAGAGGAAACAGGGCACTATTGCACTGTGTACCCAAAATAATGGTGAGGTTTTAAATGGTTATAGCTTCGTAACAAAGAACTGTAGAGAGATGAAGTATACGTCAAATTGAAGATAAAATCACCAAGTTTCTAACCTGTTCAGCAGACTTCGATGTGTGCTCCCTTAGTTGCCCTGCAGACGGCAAGACGATATTCAGTCTCTTCCCATACACGACAGAGACCATCCGGCGTGATAGACGAAACAGCTTCAGTCATCTTTTCTTTTAAATTGTCCAGATTTTGAACTTGAATATGGAATACACTTGTGTTTTTACATAACACAAAAAATAGGAATCCATGGGGGTAAGGTCGGAGATCGTGGGGGCCAGGCAATCCAAACTTTTCGTTTGACCCATCACTGAGGAAATGTTTCGTTAAGAAATTCACGCACGATTGTGGCAAAATGTGGAGAAGCTCCGTCTAACTGGAAAATGGAATTCTACGGAATTTTCTGGCGCTAGTCCCGGGGTCTGTTGGAGTCTACACGTAAGCTTTCGCACACATAAACTTGGAGTGTTTCTCCTTCATTTCACGTATGAGTAGTGTCTGCAACATGATTTGTTACATAGCTATAACCATTTAATACCCCACTATAATTTTACCGACACACAGTATTTTGGATTAAACTCCTATTTCAGTTTTTCCTATCACTCTAGTGTAGCCTCATGAAGATGTAAGGCTTATAACCAGATGGAAAACATGTGGCACACGAGCCAGAGGTGGCACGAAATACAGAGGCTGTTCGCACATTTTTTAGACGATTTTGGTAAGCGGTAATAAAAAATCGTTTGCTGCAAAAGAAATAATTGCAATTGTACTATGTTTTTAAAAGTCAAAATTATGGTCTGCGGCTTGAAAGTTTTGTTTTTATTCAAAATGGCGTTTTTAACAAAGCAGTGGTTCGAAGGCTACATTTATGCTCTTTCCGAAGAGAAATATGCATACTCCATTATCCAAAAACGATGTGAGAGTCATGGTTTTGTGATATCTAAAGCGTCGATAGGTAATATCGTCTACAAGAAAGGAAAAAAACGTCAAATTGGAGCCTCAAGTGGGACAAAAATTCCAAGTATCCAAGGAAAAAACGGACATCTTCGACTATTGCAAAGGTACGTTGTTTAATGTTAAAAGAAAATCCCCCTAGTCAAAGGACAGTTGCAAAATCATTAAAATGCTCGGTGTCCACTGTAAACAAAATGATAAACGTTGATTTAAATCTTAAGAAAGCGAAAAAACGCAATGTGCATCGTCTTCTTCCAAATCATATCGATGAACGCAGGACACGCTGCAGAATTCTATATGAGAAACGCTTATCCAAAGAAAAATGGAAAACAATTGTCACAATAGATGAATCATGAGTGTATTTAAATGATTGCAACAAAAAAAAGAGCCATTTATTATCATAAAAGGGGAGAAAAAAATTTAAGTACATGGTTCAAAGAATCGAAAGAAAGTTTTTCTAAGGGATTCATGATTGTTGCTGGTTTTTCTTATAATGGCAAGTTAAAAATAAAGAGAGTGGAAAAAAATGTCAAGATAACCAATGTCAAGATAATAAATTTCAAGATAAAAAATGTCAAGATAATGTCCAAATACTATCAGGAACATTTTATCGCCAATTTTTCTGAATGAAATACCATCGCTTTACCCACAGTGCCATCAATCTGTGAGAGTCCATCAGGACAAAGCTAGCAGTCACACATCAAAATCCACTGTAAATTTCCTAAAAGAAATGGAACAAAAAACTGGTATCAAGGTCATACCCTTCACTGATATCCCTACTAAATCTCCCGATGTATCACCTATGGATTTTTGTGCTTTCGGACTTTTAAAATCTGCATTATCCAAACGTCTGCATTATCCCCCGTCTGGAAAGCTGTTCAGGAGGAATGGGATAGAATACCTCTTCTGACACTTCAAAAGGGATTATCCTGGAAATTGCGATGTCGAAAGATAGTTCAGAATAAGGGATGTCAAATACAACATTTAAAACACAAGAATTTTATGTAATTTAGTTTTGTGAATACAATATACATCGTCTAAAAAATGTGTGAATAGCCACTGTAGAATCTTGCTGATACTCGGACAACTTATATTAGACAAGGTTGAACCTAGAGGATCTTGAAATACAATGAATAGGTTTCTGATCGAGTTCTATATAGAAACAAAAGTTTGTCGATTTTCGACAGGATCTGGATACTAATGAAATCGAGCGGTTATCGGTAACATAATTACCTTAAATATCGCAAATGAGATTATGAATAATTTAAATTGCAAACCCGTAAATTTCACAAATTTCTAAAAATTACTTACAGCTATTTCGAAGTGCTTTCCCCATACGCATGCGAATCTATGTGCTAGGCAGCCGTGGACCTAGGTGGACCATGGACCTAGCCGTGGACCACCTATGAGCTCCTTAGAAAGGCAGCAAAGAATTCAGCATTTGGATTTCACCTTACTCCACCGCGCTTATTGGCTACGCTTTACTGATGGACCCATAACAAAGGAAAACCTAGATTCCAGACTGTCTGATACGCTGGAGATTTATATATTTCCAACTGCCTGCGCCCACGAAGGCGTGCTTCATGCACTTTGGCATCAAAAGATGTATATTGTGTTTACAATCTCAGGGATATTTTAACAAAATGTTTTGATTTTTGTACAGGCATAAAACAAGGCTAATTATTTAATGATGTGAATGATAAATAAATCCCTATCCAAACTAAAAAGATTAAAATAAAATTTTATAATATTAATTAAACAAACACACAAAAGAAAAGATTAGTGCAATTTTGTGCCATCTTCATAAAATTTCATATCATGAATTAGCATGAACGTCGAAATTAAACGATTGATGTTATTATTAATTCAGTGATTAATAATGCAATGGTTTTTTTTACATCTGATTTAAAAATATATAGTAAGCTGACTTTAAAAGGTAGACAGTCAGAAGTTCAAGGCATATACAGTTAAAAAAAAAAGGTATTTCCATAATTAAAAAGTTCTACTGGTCCTGTCCTTTTTTTCGTAGGCTTTGGAAACACTGGAGGAGTCGAAATTCATATCCGCGGAAGAAGAGAAAATGGAAAAGCTTCTTGCTCCAGCGAAAGGAAGGGCCAAGAGAGAACAATAAACTGTGTATTATGACGAAGCTGTTAGGAGACTGCTTTAAGCCCTTAGATGTACCGAAGCTATATCTTCTCCATGCGTTACTTTATTTTATTCGACAAAGTACACGGGAAAACACGAATTCCTGAATAAAAACAAAATTTAAAACTGGAATGTTTTCGTCTGTGTGTTCTTTGCGTTTTAACGCACGCTTTGATTTCTTTTTAATTAAGACTGCGTGTTCCCTGTTTTGCCTAGCCCTAGCCGAATCTCTGATGGAGCGAGAATCGGAGGTATAATTAGACAGATCAAACATTTTTTACTTGTCATGGCAATTTTTCCTCACTACAGGGATATACTATATGTCCTTCTGTTGAAACAGTTCAGAGGAATGTATATACATGGAGATGCCAACTACATCAGATTTTTTTTTCGTCAAAGCACGAATGTAAGTGTAAAAAATACGAAAACGAGCGTTAAAGTAAGCCAAAACAAAAAGATTTCTTAGGGTAAGTTGACCATGAGCCATAAGTCGACAGTTTGCTTTAAAAAAAAAGAATGTAAAAAATAGGGATTGTATTAATATTAATTTTTTAAAACAGATCTATCTGACAGGTAGCACTATGTGGGGAAAAAATTGTAAAACTCTCGTATTTGCATGCGTCATGGGTAGAAATGGAGACAATTACTCTGGAGCTAATACACGTGTAAATCAGTGTTTTTTTATTTTCTTTATATGCTTGATTAGAGCAACACTTTTTGTAACAATTATTACCAGGTATTAAATTTTGGTAAGTTTTTTTAAAAACTTTTGTCTTCAATTAGTATCTTCAATTTTGTCTTCATTTTGTGTCATAAATTATAAATAGATGTTTTTTTATTCCATAATGTTAAAATCCGTTGTTTGTTGGGGGAGGGGGGGTCAATTACTAAAACATGGTGACAACATAAATTCCAAAAGTTGACCAGGGTGGTTCATTACAAACTTTTTGTGGTTAATTTTTTTAACAAAATATATTCCATTTATTTCACTGAAATACTTCAAGAGACAATGTAATTTTATTTATATGCATAAGTGAACCATATATATATATATATATACACTCATGGACAAAATAATTAGCGCACCAAGAAATAATTGCGGGATCGTAACGAAACTTGCAATAAAGGTACATGTCGGGGAGATATGCAAATGATTAGAAATGCAGCGTGATTGCGCATTACGTATAGCCGGTAGAGGGCGTTGAACATCGTACTCTGTGGAGTATAAAACAGGTAACCAAAGCTTGTTTGAGTCTGCTGAATCATTTACAAAGGAAGCTCTCGAAGCTTCTCGAAGAGCTGAGATAGACATGCCATTACGCCGTGTTCGAAGACAATATAAGCAGCTGTCGCAGTTTGAGAGGGGGAGAATCGTCGGGATGATGGAAGCTGGGTGGTCAGCTAGGCGAGTAGCTCGTCAATTAGGCCGCTCTGATTGTGTTGTGAGGAGGTGTTGGGACCAGTGGACCCGCGAGATGTCATGTACACGAAGACCAGGCTCAGGACGCCCTCGACAGACTAGTCGTGGAGAAGACCGCCACATCGTAAGAAATGCACGCGTACAGCCAACTGCTTCATCGGCCGCCATCCAGGCACAGGTAGCACCTTTACTAGGGGCCTCTGTGTCTTCTCGAACCATACGAAGGCGCCTGGCTGAAGGAGAGTTGGTATCGCGGCGCCCATTACGTGTGCTGCCCTTGACGCCCACCCATCGACGCCTCCGTTTGGAGTTTTGCCGCGCACGAGGAAACTGGACTGCAGCGGAATGGAACCAGGTCGTCTTTAGCGACGAATCCAGATTCAATCTCGGCAGTGATGACAATCGTGTTCGTGTGTGGAGAGCCCGTGGTGAACGCTTCAATCCTGCCTTTGCTGTACAGAGACACATCGCTCCCACAGCTGGTGTGATGGTATGGGGTGCCATTGCCTACAATACACGGTCACCCCTAGTATTGTTCCGTGGTACCATGACAGCCCAGCGGTATGTTCATGAAATCCTGCAACCACATGTGTTGCCACTCATGCAACGGCTCCCAGGAGCCATTTTTCAACAAGACAATGCTCGGCCTCATACGGCAAGGGTGTCACAAGACTGTCTCCGCACTGTTACTACCCTTCCTTGGCCTGCCCGATCCCCAGATTTGTCTCCAATCGAGCATATCTGGGATCATTTGGGACGACGAGTTGGCGCAATCTAATTTTGAGGCCCTCTTGTTCAAAATGCTATTAATAGATATTATTTATCACTTAAGATGTTTTCTCACGGTTGAAAAGATAATTGTATTGGTCATTAGGTAGTAAACATTTGTACTACACCGTTAGTCGTTCGATCAATGGCAAATTGTCTAGATGAAATGGGCGACTGTGCCTGATGACCGCAAAATGCATGTCTTTTAAAAGCTGCTAATTTTCAGAGGCCCCTGACGATTGGTGGCTCCAACCTCGCGCCCCTTATTAGTAATGATGAAAAAGATGCTTCTGCCAGTTTGTGGCAATCCTATAAACGAGAACTAGATTTCTGTTGCAAATTGTGGTTACTCGTTAATCGCAATAGAATATAAACCCAGACAATGTTTATCAAGTCCGTCAAGAAATCGCAAATTAGTTATGGTAAAAACAAGCTTCTTTAAATCTGCACTAACCTATAAGAAGAACTTAATTGCTCTTGCAAAAAAACCCAGTTGCTTTGCAGCAAGTCACTAATTAAATAAAAGACATCTGTCTGTTTGTTCCTCGTTATCTATTACGATAAAATTATTCATAAGAGGTAAATAGATTGCTTTATAATATACAATTCGATTTTAATCTTAATATGTTGTGTTGTTAGAACATATTTGATTCACTTCGTTGCCATGGAACTCAGCTTTTAATAAATAAAAAAGCTTTGCATTGAAGCGTGTAAATTATATCTCATCTCCTAAGTGCTTCATTATTACATTAAGGAAATGGGTCTTTGAGATTACTTAGTTTAAGCAATAAAACACGCTTGGCTATTTTTATTTTGAAAATGAGAGTTTATAAAGTGGTTTGAGAATCTAATAAAATGAAATTAAATTCTCCTTTTCTTCACAAGATTTGATTGAAGTATAATTTAGAAAGCTCTTTTAGCAAAATACAGGATCGAAAATTAATACCTTGCTGCTTCCTCTGTTAAGGGTGTTACAAATTTCAGCCTGCATGTTTCGAAGAAAATGTATTATGAGTGTTTATGCTATGAAACTGGATTATCAGAGCTCTGTTTCTAACTTTTTTAATGTAGGTCGAAAGTGTTTTCAGGTCTAGTTCAATTTTTTTATTAATATTGTCAATGAGATATTGTACAGACAGTTTTCAACCTGGCTAAAGGTCACTAAGTTTGACAAAAGGATATGCAATAAAGCATCGAGCTTGTAGGATATTTATAATTCATTATCGAGTTCCTTGGTTTTTTTTTCCTCGTAAAAAATTTTATTTATTTCAATTAGGTATTCGAGCAGGATTTTTCTTCTCCTCAAGCTATTTTCTATAATTAAGTTAAGGACCATAATTTGTAGTAATTAGTTGTTCCTAACATTGAAGATATTTTAACGTTTTAATTATAAATGTCATTCGGTGAAAAAAAATAACTGGCTTGTAATGTCTAAATCCTGGCCGTTATACTCAATATAAGTTGTAACACGAGCTGCTATTGAAACGCGCAAAAACTGTATGAATTACACAAAAAGTTCAATCTATACAGCTACTCCTTACTGTAAGAAATTGAATTTTTTGTTCTTCAAGGTAAAGTATAATTCACTATCTATACTTAAAAGATTTAAAAAGGTTGCAACAAAAATGAATTTCCGAAAAACATTTTTGACATCAAGCTGGATAATAAAGGTAATGGAGCCAATTATTCTCCCTGAAATTAAGACAAGAAAGAGAAAACTCCATTTAATGTTTGCCTCATTTTTAGTTTTATGGTTTCATTTAACTGTAATCAGTGTAGTGTATTGGCATATCAGGGAAATTAGAGAATGTAGTATGACATACTGTGTGGTTAATAACATAGTCGTGAGTTCGTGGATCTTAAGCATAATCTTCATGTGGGATGCATTGACTTTCAATAGGACGTCGGTAAAGAAAATGTTCAACGAGTATCGCATGTTTGAAGCTATCTTCATTGACAATAGTACCTTTCAAAAGGCCAGACGAATCCTGAATGCAGGTACTTGCGTCTACATTTTCTTTGGCATCTCCTTTATGATTACATCTGTGATCTTCTTCACCGTGGATAATGAATTAGCAATAGAATGGTATGCACAAACAAATCTGTTCGAAGTAAGCGTTCAGATAAAAAGACTTGTCTTATTCTTTTACATAGTATCTATTACGATAGTGTTTACGTTCTTCCCAGGCATGATAATGCTGCTACACCTATGTTTTTTCATTTCCCTAATACTGGGTATTTACTCGTGTGAAAAAGGAACTAAACATCTGAAGACTGGAAAGTCCGTTTCAAAGTTCATAAATATGTACTCCAACGTCCACAGGATCGCCACGTCCATCGAGTCGGCTATCTCTCTGGAAGCTCTGTTCTTGTCGTACTTGCAGTATTCCGTCATGTACATGAGGATTTCAGACCTCTACCTGCAGGCAACAACTTCTAATATCGTGATTCAGATGTCGAATTCGCTTCAAAATATTCTACTACTCCTCTTCTTGGTGACAGCGTTTGCAGCCTCCGAAGTCCACAGCCGAGACATTTCGCTGAGAGCAAAAGTGAAGGACAGGGCATTCCGGATGAGTCTTCAAGCCGTGACTTCGACTTACTCGGACGTGCTTTACAGAATAATGGATTCAAAGGCGGCGATTGTCTTCACAGCTTGGAGAATGTTCAGCTTCACGAGGACATTTCTCTTAACATCTGCAGGAATGCTGTTAACCTACAGCCTTCTAATTCTGCAGCTTCGTGTTCCCCATGACACGTAAATCTCAGACATACAAGAATGTGACTTTTCAGCATTAGATTTTATCAATTATATATCATTAATAAAGATATATGATATGAAATATTTTTTCAGTGGTAGCTTCGAGTCACTAGGATGCTTTTTTAGGATTAATTTGCAAGTTGTTATAAACAATGAATTCCCATAATATCTCCAACAGTTAAGGATATAAATTTTTGAAGTAAAATATTCAGTATCCACTTATAAATGAATTTACAATTAATGTATAATAATTTAACAATTTTCACCAGAATGTTCAGTTTTACAAGGGCATTTTTGTTACCATCTACAGAAGTGACGTTCTAACAGCCTCTCGTAATTTTTCTAATATCTTTTTAGCTAAAGCATATTCTAGATTTCTGTTGAAATAGGCGTCAAAGTGAATTTCCCCGGATTTTCACATAATATTTTTGTATTCATTAAATTATTCAAATAAACAATTTTCATTTGAAGCGAGAACCATCAATAGATTCACACTCTGCAAAAGAATTAAATACGCAACTAATTAAAAACTTAAAGCTAAACGTTGTACATTTAAACTCTCTACCTTCATACTGAGAACACCGAGAGCAAAAATACCTGTGGCTTAACATTGGGGATTGAAGATTTGTTTGTTCAACTGACGCATGCCCTTAACCGGTCAAATCAAGTGAATGAATGCTCATACGATGTAATCATTTTAAAAGTCAGATTTTGGAAAGGGTTCTCATATTATAATGCCGGCCTCTGTTGATTAAGGGGTCAGGTACCTTTTAAAGACCAAGATGCTCTACAAAGATATCCCTATTTTCAAACATCAGTAGTTACCAAAATAATTTATTAAGACATATGAAAATTTTACTGTGCGTTAAAAGCTCTTTCTTCTTTATAAATATAGCTCTCAATTTTTTTTAGCTTGAAAAGAAATTTTTAAAATTGTTTAAAATTTTAACCATTGTTTTTTCATTGTTATGTCATTGCACGTTTGATATCACCAGGACAGTTGGCTAGAATACCATGAAATTTTATACACGGGTAATATAATCATGTATCATTAAAATGACGAACAGTTATGTCATTACTATCATAAAAATTTGAATTACAGTAAAATTTATCAAAAAAATTTCTGAAATTAAAAAAAAAAAAAAAATTTATTTTTTTTTATATGAAGAACTAAGAATTTTGATTTCAAAATTCGTCATTTTAAGTATATATTATACAACTTAATTTTAAAATTTAAAAAATATATATATTTATTAATATACAGACGCAAGTCTGCGCTAACACTAAAAAAAAAAACAATGGCTGAAATTTTAAAAAATTATCTTCAAGCTAGAAAAAATTAAAAGCCATATTTATAAAGAAGAAAGTGTTTTTAACTCACAGTAAAATTTTTAAATTCCTGAATAAAAGTATTTCATAACTACTCGTAATTTAAAATAGGGATATCTTTGTCGAGTCTCTTAGCTTTTAAAAGGTACCTGGCCCCTTAAATTACTTTATTTATTAAAATTTAATTCATATAAATTTTCAGCACTTGGTTTACCGTCAAGTTTTGGATTGCAGTTTCAATTTTTTTTATATCTTTACTTTCATTCTGTTATGTTTCGATTAAATTTGATAAAAAAAATGTAGCATTTGTCTGAGACCGCGGGACGGGTCGCACTCGTAGTGTGGCATACTGATACGGAAACGTGTTCAACTGGCGTGGTATCCGAGTGGTCCAAAATAGCAGGCCAGAAGAACGAAAATCTTAACATTAATTATACAAAACATAACAAGTAAGAGGCTGGTTCGAGCACGTTACAGCATCACCAGACTGGTGCAAAAGATTTTAATAGCGGCAAAACTCAGTCTTTCGGGGAACAGAAATCTGCATAGTCGCTCTGGCCCAGATGTGATAGCGCGTACAGACTGGCACAGCGCTCTCTGCCTCTGCCAGTGATTTATGTCTCTCTGTACTCTGTTCCCTGCGCCGGATCGCCTCCTCTGGCGGTCCTTCAAAGAAAGAGAGTGGGGTCAGCGGGTCAAATGGTGTCGAGCGGGGTCGGGGGAGACACCAGATCAAGAGCGGGGAATGTGGGTGGTTCTAAATACCGCGTCTAATGTTACCGTGACTAAGTGATGACAGGAGAGTCGGGGAGAGAACTCTGTCCAATGTGAATGCACCATTACAGGGGCTCTCCGCAGATCGTGAGAACCGCACAATACATACGTGACGTCACAGTAGAGTTGCTTGTACCACTTCAAAACAGTGTTTGCATTTGCAGTGCTCAAGTTCTGGTTTTAACTTTTATTCAGTAGACGAACAGCAGAGATTCTTCTTTTTTTTAAAAAAATTCTGAGCTTTGGGAGCGCTATTTCTCATAGGAATAATTTGTTTATTGAGGGTGAAGTTAAGAAAAAAATACTCAATCACTGCTACTTTGCATAAATGTATATTAGAAGATTTATAGAAAAGACAACGAAATGTTTCTACTAAATGAAATCTTTTAACGAGTCAGGCCTGACGTTCAAAATCTTTTCGACCTGAATTTTTTTACCCTTACTAAGGTGGTTTAAACCTTTCAGCATAATACTACTGACACATTTTTCCAGAAAAGGGCAATAATACCCTTCTGAGTTTTTTTCTCCGGTTATGCAGGGCTATAAAACAAATACGAATAATTTAAATGTCCCAATTTATTTTTTGTTTCAAAATATTGTAACGTCGTATCTGTCACGTCTTATCTCATGATTCCTCATTTAATTGCTCTACTTTGTGTACGAAAAGATGGCTACGTCATACCTACCACTTTTTATTTTTCTTCTAACGCCTCCTTATTTAAATACTTTTTTTTTCTCCTTCAAAAAATAAGATCATACCTACCATATTTTGCCAGGTGCCTCTTAATTTAACTTCCTTATTTTTTTGTTTCAAGAAATGGTAACATTATAACTACCGCCTCTCATCTACTCCCTCCTAAGTGAAATATATTATTTTTCTACTTCAAAAAATGGTATTTTCATACAATCCACGTTTTGTCAACTACCTCTTAATTTAAAAGCTCTATTTTGATCTGTAAATTTTTACCTATCTTTACCTGTATTTATACCTGTCAATCTGCAGTAACTGACAAATGACAAGAGAATATTTCTTTCAATCTATATCAAAAGTTTTGGTGCCGAGGGTGCTCGGTTTGAATTCCGACAATCTCCATCAAATACCATTGTGTCTAGGCCGTATATGGGAACGTTAAACTCGTATATCAGAATGTCCTTCTATGAGGTCAGAGAGGGTGGGGGAAAGGTACGATCCCCTTAGATGTTGCCCCTGGGTCGTTCGGTCAAAATTAAGGTGGCACCTAGACAGGTCGGACTCTGACCCTTGTGGTCCTATTGTAAACCGGAGCCGTCCTCCTCTGCCCGCAAGCCTATATAGACCTCGTCTAGAACTTCCGGCCTCGGGGCATAAGTATGAATTAATTGCTTTCTTCGTGAGTGATATACTACTACTTTTATGATGAAAAAGATTTTTTTTAAAGTTGAAAGTCGTTGAAAAGGTGTGAAAAACCCTGTTCTGACAATGAGTCGATCTCGTGTCGTTTAGAAAACGATTTCAGTGTAATTAGATTTCAGTCGACTGTCAAATATTGATCAATACAGTAATTTTTAAGACATTTTGTTTGAGCGAAAATTGAGAAATAGCATGATGTCCTTTACATTACATTATTTTCTGTGGTCAGTACTGTATGATCAGTACATGTCTACAAAAACTAAAATATTACAGTGGTGCCTTGGAGTTCGTCGGTAATCCGTTCCTTGGAAACCGACGAACTCCGAACCGAATTATCCCATAAGAATTAATGGAAAACGAATTAATCCGTCCCACGACTTCGTGGTCGACCATTATTTTTATTATTTTCACCTAGTTTTTAACACTATTATTGCTAAATAATAACAAATTAGGTTAAATTATATTGTTATTACAAGAAATGAAAAGAAATAGATGCTAAATTAGAAAATGACGGAAGGCAATTCACTTGAGGATTCTCTTTTCTCTGCGTATTCTTTTTATCCCACTAGGACCTGGTTGAGGCTCATCGCTAGCTCTTTTTTCTACAGGGGTTTGCTTAAAATAGCGATCGAGCGTTACCTGCCTCTTCCACTTTCTTAGTAAATTATTGAAGAACGGCAGGATGGAATCGTTCACGTATTGATGACAGAACAGGCCATGGTTTTATTCGGGTGGAATTTGTCTATTGTAACTTCAATTGTTCTCCACATACGCAGTGTTTGTTTTAGTTAATCTGTCGTCATTGCTTTTTGCTCTTCCTCTTCCCCCCCCCCCTTCACTATCAGCAGTTATTATTTCGCCCCTTTCAACACGTTGTTTTTCGTCCTGCAACTGTTGCAAATATTCCGTGGTGAGATCTTCACAATGCGAGTTCACCAACTCCTCGACGTCGCCAGCATTGGCTTCGAGACGTAGATCGTTGCAGAGATCTAAAATCTCTGTCATCATACTCGCCTCCTCCCGTTTTTGTTCCATCCCGAACCCCTCAAAGTCTCTCTCGGAAACAGCTGATGGCAGTAGCTTCCTCTACGCAGAATTTAGAGTTCTTCTCGTGACCTCGGTGCAAACCTTATCTATCAGTTGAACAGCCTGATACACATTATAGCAGTTTTTCCAGTAGTCATTTAATGTCAAATCGGTCGAATTGGTGATATCGAAACACTTTCGAAACATGTATTTCGTATAGAGTTTCTTGAAATTGGCTATCACCAATTGATCCATGGGCTGGATAAGGGAGGTGGTGTTAGATGGCAGATCTTTCACCGCAATCTACCCAAATTCTGCTTCCAATTCTGCACCTAAATCTGGTGGATGTGCTGGTACATTATCGAGGACGAGAACACATCACAATGGCAACCCCTTCGCCTCGAGATATTTTTTCACCATGGGCGTAAATACTTTCGTGACCCACTCAAGAAACAATACCCAAGTTACCCATGCCTTATCGTTAGAACACCACATCACTGGTACACCGTCTTTGCACGCATTGAAACGTTTAAAAATGACCTAGGATTTTCAGAGTGTAACGGGCTTCACCTTGAAATCACTACTCGCGTTTGTACACAGGAGGAGCGTAAGTCTGTCTTTCATGGATTTATGACCCGGAAGAGTTGCTTCTTCTGCCGTGATGTAGGTTCTTTTGGGCATTTTCTTCCAAAATAAACCTGTTTCATCACAGATAAATATCTGTGATGAAACAATACCGTCATCTTCAATAAATTCACCGAATACTTGCACATATTCATCAGTTACTTTTTTATCGGCGCTTGCTGCTTCGCCGTGTCGAACGACGCTGTGTACGCCACGTCTCCGCGTGAAATGCCAAAACCACCCTAAGATGCTAGAAAGTCCATCTTTTCTTTGTCGTCTTTCGTTATGTTTTTGTAAATCTCTTTCGCCTCTTCATAAATTATGTTTTGATCTACACTATCACCAACTAGCTGCTTTTCATTTTTCAAGAGAAGTTTCTCCATTTCGTTTAGAGCATCGTTTAGAGGTCGTTGCTTAGCACTCACCGCATGTGACATCGTTGATAAAACAGTAGCTTCTGTTATTTTGTGCCTATGATTCTAGTATGTACTTACCGTTGTTCTTGTTAAATTATACTGTCTAGCTACATCTGCCACTTTCATGCCTTCCTCAATCTTTGAGATTATTTCCCTCTTATTTTCGATTGATATAACGGTCATTGTTCGTTTTTGCTTTGAGTCAGCAGCAGCAACTTTTTTCGGACTCATTTTCGAGTGCTATTTTGAACAATTTATAAAAAAAAAAAATCACTGTATACAGTACTATAAATACAGTACACTGTATATACACTACAGTTAAGTATATGTATACGCACTAAACGCAGTTTATAATGGGTATTAATGAGAACTTTTGTTTCACAAACTGCTGCTTTCAATCGATGTTTTAAAACACGAAGGTCGACACGAGACTGGGTCCTTTGTTTCAATAAGTGACGAACTCCGACGAGACCGACAAACTCCGGTAACAAATTTGCGACGAAATAACCGACGAACTCCGAGGTGCTACTGTACTTCATTTTGTCAAATTAAATTTTTCATAGTTTCAGAAGAAAAATATTTTTAATTATGCTCATTATAATTATTCTACAGATGCTGGAAGTCCTTTTTTAACACCTGAAAGGTCAAAATTTCCAATTAGACAATTTAATGAATTAATTCACAATGGAGAAATATTAAGTGTCTGAATTTCAAAATAGTATTTCAGTTGAAAGTATAAATGAGTTCGTTAAATTATCCCCTAAAAATCATTCCCGTGTTTTCTCAACTTTCTAAGGTACTCCAGGTATGGTTTTTAAAATATTTCTGCACATAATTTACATAATTCAACTAAGAAACGTGATTTGTAACAATTAGTCGTATTTAGCGGCGAATATGTATGTTAATGATTTCACTACAATGAAAACCATTTAAAAGAAAATAATTAGCTTATTTATAACAGTAAAAATTTGTCATCCTATATTTTTTTTCTAAATCCTTGCTTTTATTTTCCCAAAATTTTGTACTATATAGTATGAGTTCCTTATCACACTAAAATTTCGAATACAGTTTATCTGATTAGTGTCATGAATATTTTCCAATAAGTTATCTCAGTATATGTCCGCAAGTTTTATAACCAAATACTTTTGACACTTTACTAATGCTCTCTACCAAGAATCTTTACCTACAAACGCAAGAATAATAAGAAATTTGATTGATGAAAT
Organism: Dolomedes plantarius; assembly: GCA_907164885.2. Lineage (NCBI taxonomy): Eukaryota > Metazoa > Arthropoda > Arachnida > Araneae > Dolomedidae > Dolomedes > Dolomedes plantarius. The sequence goes on along the minus strand of OU015499.1, from coordinate 53,541,598 downwards.
ATCAAATTCCACTCTTTGAGAAAATCGTGTACTCTCGACGACTGGTTCCAAAAACTCTTTATATGTTATGTACGTGCTCTAATATCTATATAATTTCAAGTAAAACTATAAGTATTTCTTCGAAGTATAAGTATTTCTTCGAAGAGAAAGTACCATCTTATACTAAAGTCTGCATTTAGCATCTGACAAATATGTCTATCCTTCATACACCATCAATTCTTATCAAAGAATTATCTAGCACTTAAAATCTGTATAACGGGTTAATTCTTTCTTTCCACATCTCCCGAATTTCATTTTTATTGCAGCAAAAGTGTTTAGTATTTGACGGTAAGATCTCTTTCCAAAAAACGCTTATACTTTATTACATAAAAGGATTTTCTAAAATTGATATTATAATCTTGGGGTTTACCTGAAATTTTCCCTATCGTATGTTCTGGATTATATGAAGGCCAGTCAAAAAGTTAGTTGCACGCGTTGGAAAAAACAAAACCAGGTTTAAATTATAGAACAAAGTTTTACTAACATAAAAGTATAATACATAATCTATTTCTTGACGTAATCATCTCCTTTATTTTAACATTTGTCGAGGCGTGGCACCAGTTTTTCCATGCCATCTGCGAAGAATTGCCGACCAATGTGAGATAACCATTGTTGGGTTGCAACTTTTACCTCTTCATCCGAGTGGTATCGTTGCGTTGCAAGTTCTTGTTTCATGGGACCGAAGGCGTAGAAGTCGCATCGCGCAGGATTCCACACTTCTTACTTAAACCTTTGTCGAAAGATCTCTCGTTAGGGTTGCCGCATGCGGTCTCGCATTGTCATGCAAGAGCACAATGCCTTTTAAAAGTTTATTTGGTCTCGATATTTAAGCGACTTCCGCAACCACTTCAGGGTTTCACAATATAGACGCTTCATTAATTGTGGCACCCTTCGGCAAGAAGTCGGTATGCACTCCACATTTTCTATCGAAAAATAGCACCAACTTCACCTTCCCTGCGGATGGAACTGTTCGACATTTTTTTCGAGAAAGGTGCGTTTCATTTCAGGTGCGAAATGATGAACCCAAGTCTCGTCACCGGTCCTGATTTAGTCCCAAAAAACATTTCCTTCCTGTAGATAAAGTTCCAAAAATTCTAAAGCACTTTCATATCGTTGCTTTTTGTGTTGGTCAGTCAACAGACGAGACGATCTCGTCTACTGTGGCACGTCTGTTTTGAAGAATGAGTTCATTTACGCGTGCAACGTTCTTATGGGCCTGTTCACATAGGAGTCCGTTGCGGAGCGTTAAAGTATTGAAATATATTTAACCAATGACAAACCTCCGAACGATTAGCAATGAAATTTTTATCGCCTATGATTGGTTTATTTTCGTCTCAATGTCATATTTTCCTAACGCTACGCAACGGACTCCTATGTGAACAGGCCCTATCTGTCGTCGAAGTTGAAGAAACTTATTCTCGATATCTGAACGGCCATTCTCGAATGAGAGTTACCACTTGGCGATAGCTCATGTTGCGTTATCCCCGAACACTTCATGCAACTGCCAATAACTGTCATTGCAGTCACAACCTTTTGCACACAGGAAACGAATTAATGCACGCACTTCAAATTTGGATGCCACTGGCAGCTGCCGAAACGTATTCACGACTGATTAGCAAGAGAACTAAAACTGCCACGTCGGAGCCGCTATTGCACGTACCGCATCACCTGATGCTCTGTGTTGCCACAAAGTTTCAACGAAATGTCTCTTTTTCCGAGATTTTTACGGAGGTTTGCAACTAACTTATTGACTGACCCTCGTATATGCACAAACGATTAAAACAGCTAAGATTTCATTGAATAAATAACAATAAAAAATTACTACAATGTCACTTTTGTCCTCAAAGAGCGACTTTATTTATTCTTTTAGTTTTTCCAGAAACTAAATTTTTTCTGCTCTTTTAAAGGTATATTAGTTTATATTCCGAGAAAAACTCGAGAAGTTGCAGAGTAAATGTATTTTAACATACCCTTTAGGACAGTGCTCCGCAACCGCTGTGCCGTGCCACACTAGGGTGCCGCGAGGTGATCTTGACTGTGCCGCGGGGATTGTATCGATTATAATAATAAAAAAATTAACCACCGCATCAGTTAGAAATTTTTCTAAGTAAAATATTCCTCTAACTTTTTGCTAATATTTCTCTGGGTGGAAATTATACACAAAACAAAACATGTTACCTTACATTGTATGTATGCTCGAGCGTCATATTTCTGGATTTTAGTTAAGAGAGAATATCCACTAATTTATGACAAGGCCATTGCAATTTTGCTCCCTTTTTCTACGACATACTTGTGCGAATAAAGTTTTTCGACACTGGTTCTAATTAAAAATGACAAACGATCATGTTTAAAGGGTCTTGACCATGAACTTCGAGTAACTCTTCTAATATAGAGCCAAATATTAAACGTACATATGTTCATCAAAACAAGCTCAAATATATCATTAATAAATAAGTTATGTTTAAATTAACTTTGATTTATTAGACTTAAGTAAAGACCAAAAAGAAAAATTTAATATAAAAATTTAAAGAGAAAATTTTTTTACTTGTAAACTTTATATTTTTGTTCTTGTGTTGGTGCACAATTCAAAATGATTTGTATAAAACTTAAATGCTTATAATTATCTTGAGATATAGAGCTATTTTATTGCGTTTTTTTACCTAATAAAAACATATACGTATTTATTGTAATTTATGCATTTGCAAGCTTTTTCTTGTGGTGTGCCACGGAATTATCGAAAAAACGTTGTTGTGCCGTGGAAGATAAAAGGTTGCGGAACTTTGCTTTAGGACATAAAACTGGATAGTAACATTAATGAAACCAATAATTCTTCCAGTAACAAGCACAGGAAAATGCCATTTATTTTTCATAATGTTCTTGATACTATGGTTCCATTTTATGGGAATTTGTGTATTGGTGATACAGTTTAGGGAAATCAAAAAAATGCAGCTCGCATTTGTGCCGAAAAACTCATATAGTGCTGATTTCATGGAATTTATGCTTATTCAGTATATGGCATTCGCTGCTCTTTAAGAAAAATTTAGTAAAGAATATGTTCAACGAATATCTTTGTTTGAGGCATTCTTTAGACACATGTCCTTCTGAAAGTCTAGAATAATCGTGAATACAGCTCTCTGAGTACTGTTCCTCCTTTTCATTGTGCGTGTGTGGTTGCAATCGCTACTCCTGCCACCGTGGATGAGACCTGATAACGAGATGGTTCGTGTACTTTCCCATATTCGAATAAATTATTCACATGAAAAGGTTTATCCTATTTGTTTACTTGGTCTCTAGCAGAACACTTTTCACACTCGTTCCCGGCATGATAATGCTGTTGCACGCCAGCTCCCTGACCAGTAGCGTACGCAGAAATTTTCAAAGGAGGGGGTTATAGTCCAGTCAAATTAGGTTTTCATTTCGCATTAAATGAAGGGGGTTGAGATTTTTTCATGAATGTGTAGGGGTTGGTCCCTTGAACAACGCCTAATAAAGTCCCCTCGATTTCAGGCGTCGTGGGGGGTGGGGGTCCAAAGGTCACTTTTTTCAGTTTTCGGCGTTTATCTCGAAAACAGGGTGTGGCACAGAAAATTGTCAAACCCAAAAATTAAAGGTTATAAAATTCCCTTCCAGATGGTATATCCATGTTTGTACCCAAGTGTTACCGTAGACATAGACATGGTACATTAACGAGGCACCAGAGAGCAGGGCTCCATATCCTCGGTATGGATAATTTTTTGTGGCTATATTTCCGTTCTCAGGATTAAAATAAAAGTGTTGACTTGAAAGTTAGAATAATAATAAAAATATTAATAATAATAATAATAATAAATAAAAATAAATAATACTAATACTAGCAAAAAATAAATAAGTAAATAATGTGGCAGGTTTTATTTTAAAAAAATTATGGTAGCAGACGATTAAGCAAAAATTAGCAAGGATAGTCTTGAGGTCGATCCATCAAAAAAAAAAACGCAGGTCAGAACCAGAATCAACGGCAAATGTAAATTAAAATTTAGAAGAGGTTGGAGGGAGAGTTAAGAAAGGGGAAGGAGACCAGGGTGAATAATCAAAGTGGCCTTAGGACGCCTATAGCATTCCCTTGGGTCGTAGTCGGGGAGGTTAGCTATTTCTTCTTTGTCTATTGAATATAATCTTTTGTAGAAGTTAGATGCGAGATCTTTAATGTGTTGCCGAATGGGTTCGATTCTCAGATCCCTGTGAATAAGTACGTTTTTAAGGTACCAGGGCGCCTTCCTAATTCCGCGGAGTGTTTTATTTTGAATTGTCTGCAATCGCTGGATATGGGTGTCAACCGCTGAGCCCCAAACAGGAACGGCGTACAACAGGATGGGACGCAGTACGGTTTTATACAAGAGTAGTTTGTTATCTAAACCCTTTTGATTCTGGTACAGGAGGTGGGCGATATCCTTACGGGCTTAAAAAAATTTTCTAATGTTATGTTCAATATTTTTCTTCCACGTCAGTCGACTATCGGGGTAAATTCCTAGGTATTTGCCCTCTCTCTCAAAGTGAACCAGTTGATTGCATACTGTGACCGGAGGAGGTGGAATTCTATTGTAACTGAAAAAAATAGCTTTAGATTTTGAAGGACTTAACTTGAGTCTCCACCGTTCGAACCATCGTTCAAGAATTCCAATATGTCTCTGTAGGAACTTGTGCATATATTTAACATTTTGATGCTTAGGTAGTATTGCCGTGTCATCCACAAACATAGCTAGTGTAGTGAATAGAGAGTTAGGAATGTAATTCATAAAAATATTAAAAAGGATAGGTGCTAACTTAGAGCCCAAGTGTTACCATTTTCGATATATGAGCCGTTGAATATGAATTTTTTTCAAAAAAGTGGTAGCGGTTCAGGTATCTCGTCAAACTTCCTCTTCTAACTCTTTCCCCTTCCATTTCTCGGAAAACTCGTGATGGAGAAAGTTGTAGAGCGAAAGATTTCCTTCAAAAATGTATAAAGTTATGCTAATTTATCTTCACCAGGTAAATAGTTAGAGCGTTTTAAAGTTTAGGGGTACTTTTAAACATTTTGCTAGTAAAATGCTCGTCACTCAAGTTTCGTTTCCAAGGTTAGTAATTCTCTTAATCACTTTGTGTGCTGTTTAATTAGATACGTATAGTATTCATAACCCATATAAATAATAAATTATGTATACCTGTACGTATAATGTATATCTCATAATATACAGAAGAACACTTGTAGTACAAAGGAGGAAGTAAGAAAACAAACCAAAATGTATAAATGTGTCACTTTAACTCAGATCATTTTGGAAAATTTAGATACCACACCATATGAAAAAGAAGAAGTAGTTCAGTTACTTCTGACCTCAGTAGAAATTTCTCCACATCACATTTCTACAAATACCTCCCTTGCCAGCATTCAGTGGAAACTGAGCAACGAATTGTCATGTCTGAAAGGTAATGGGCCAACAGCAGCTTTGTGGGTCCAGTACTTTGAAATGGTGGTGTTGTGGAAAAAATTCATTGCAGCACAGCGCAACTGGGAAGATCATATGACAAGCGCCCAACTGATGATACCTTACTTCCATGCCAGTGGGCATTTTCACTATGCAAAGTGTACTCACCTATATGTACAACACATGCTGGGACTAACAACTCGCCACCTTCAAATTAAACAGGATTTTATAGATCGTGGATACTTCACTGTCAACAGAACTGGAACACCAATGGCTGGTGTGTGGTCTGACATGGCAATTGCGGTGACACTCATGTGTGACATGAAGAGTGAAAGAGAATTAACACGTGGACGAGGCTTTAGTGATTCGGTGTTGGCGAAATGGGTTGGGGGAGCAAGGACAGCTACAGCAATATGTAGTTCACTTGAGATGTTTTGTGGTGTCCATACTGCAAGAGGAGAACAACATGTTGAGTTTCGAGCATCACGCATAACCACAGATAATCTAGACAGAAGGAAGCTTGCTCAATGGTTGGCTGATCACCCGCCTTTTGCTGAACGTAATTGTTTGATGTCACTTTCAACGGGAGTAATTGGAACAAGTAACGTCAACTGCTACCAGGCCTTGAAAATTGGAAACCGCACAATGAGCACTTTTGTTGGAATGAATTTCTCAGAAGTGAAACAATCCAAGAAGGACTCAGTCGTTCCTTTAGCTGCGATGAGCAATATGATCAAAGTTAATGATGAGGTGGTAGAGCCTCTGATGAAATTTCAAAGAACTCTGATCACCAAGAAGAAAGAAGGGGATGTAGAGGAGTTGCTAACGTACGAGTTAGCCCCATACCCTATGTCTCTATTCGCCGAGGGGATAATGAGAAAAATCAAAAGGTCAGCACTGTATGATATTTTCCCAAAATGCAATCAACTGATCAATGTGAAGAACAGTTTCACGGTAATCCATGACGGCTTCCTGCTTCATAGAGTAAAGTGGAACACCAACACTACCTTCGTCTCCATCTGCAATCAATATGTATCGTACATAATCAACAATTACAGCTGTGGTTTTTGATGGTTATGAAGACACGAACTCCACGGAAAGAGACGAACAACATCGCAGAGCATCAAGTAAAACATCAGTGGATATTGACTTCAATAAGAACATGGTGGCTACTGTTCATCAGGAAAACTTCCTTTCCAATGAAAGAAACAAAACCAAGCTCATTACTATGTTAGTTCAGGCCGTGGGTGCAAGAGGTATACAGTCTACTACAGAAAAAGGAGATTCTGACTGCAGTATTGTCAGAGGTGAGTGGCAAAACACCTCTCATTCAACTGTGGTGATAGTAGATAGGTAAGACCTGCTCGTCTAACTTGTGGCACTCACCCCACGAGACACGAATGTGTGTTTCATGAAGGCCGGATGGGGCAACACAGAAGACAGGCTCTTTTCTTCCCAACATCTTCAGGTCTTATCATTCAGCCAGTTTATTCTCTGCATCCATAGTTTCTCAGGATGTGACACTACGTCAGCGATTTATGGTAAAAGCAAAGCAGCAATAGTACAATGTTTCCAGCGTTATGCCAATGAAACAACAAACATCGCCAAAGTGTTTTATGACTCCAAATCTTCACCTGGAGACATTACTGGAGCTGAGGAACGAATGTTCCTGCTCATGTTCCAGGCCCCGCCAAATGAGCATGATCTCAATCACCACAGGGACCTTTCATTTTTCTTTGCTCGTACTGACCCCATTAAGTAAATTTAATAATTCATATAATTCATTAATATTCAATAATACGTTATACACTATCCGTCCAAAAGTATCCGGACACCCCCCTAAAGAAATGGATCTAGCAGGTGAAGTAATTTGATGCGTAACCGAAACCTATAAAAGTATTGGTAGTGGTTTGTCAGGTCATATTTATGCGTTTGTGAGACGATGAGTACGTCAAAGGAGCTTAATGACTTTAATCGTGGCATTATAGTGGGATGCCACCTTTGTGGGAAATCAGTTCATGAAAATTCGGACATTCTACAGAAGCTAAAATGATAGGGAAGACTTTGACTTGTTTGAAACTTTTTCCGAAGTATCAGATTGACGGCTTTTAATATACAGGAAAGCAGTTGATGAAATAAATTGTATATAATATATTTAATGTAACTGTTGTTTGAACTTACTTTTGATAACCATTTTTTGATTATATGAACAACTTTTATACATTTTGGTTTGTTTTCTACTTCCTCCTTTGTACTACAAGTGTTCTTCTGTATATTATGAGATATACATTATACGTACAGGTATACATAATTTATTATTTATATGGGTTATGAATACTATACGTATCTAATTAAACAGCATACAAAGTGATTAAAAGAGTTACAGACCATGGAAACGAAACTTGAGTGACGAGCATTTTACAAGCAAAATGTTGAAAAGAACCCCTAAACTTCAAAACGCTCTAACTATTTACTTGGTGAAGATAAATTAGCATAACACTATACATTTTTGAATGAAATTTTTCGCTCTACAACTTTCTCTATCACGAGTTTTCTGAGAAATGGAAGGGGAAAGAGTTAGAGGAGGAAGTTTGACGAGATACCTGAACCGCTACCACTTTTTTTGAAAAAATTTCATATTCAACGGCTCATATCTCGAAAACGGTAACACTTGGGTACAAACATGGATATACCATTTGGAAGGGAATATTATAAGCTTTAATTTTTGGGCATGACATTTTTATTTGCGACGCACCGTTTTCGAGATAAACGCTAAAAACTGAAAAAAGTGACCTCATAACCCCCCACCCCCCCGCGGGGCCTGAAATCGAGGGGACTTTATTATGCGTTGTTCAGGGGACCATCCCCTACACATTCCTGATAAAATCTCAACCCCTTCATTTAATGCATGATTCGCCGCCATTTTGAGCTAATTTGACTGGACTATTACTATGAAAGAGTAGTTTTGAGCAATCAGTGCAAAGCGTAAACCTAATTAAATAATATATGTAATCAGAACCAATGGGGGGGGGGTTATAACCCCCATCAACCCCTCCTTGCGTACGCCACTGTTCCTGACGTCTCTGATACTCGCCATTTCCTCCTGCAAGAAAGAAATACTATTTCGATTCAAGGCCGGAAAAAAACGTGGAAAAGTTTATAAGTATGTACTCAAGTGTCTACAGGATGGCTACGTCCATCGAGTCCGTTGTGTCATTGGAAACGCTGTTCTTGACCTGCTACCAATATTTGATAATGTAGTCTTGATCTCAAGCCTCTTCACGGAGGAGACAGTGACAGATTTACAAGAATACTGAATTACCACCACTCCTCCTGTAGGTGGTGACCGCGTTTGCCGCCTCCGAAGTAGAGGGCGAAAGTAAAGTATAGGGCATTCCGCATGCATGAGTCGCCATCTGGCACATTGGTTTATCAAAACGTCCTCTCCAAATCCTCAGACTCGAAGCCATCAATTACTTTCACATCTTGGAGGATGTTCAGCTTCACGAGGACATTTCTCATAACATCGGCTGGAGTGCTATTAACCTAGAGCATTCTCATTCTCCAGCTTCGTGCCCCGGATGAAGCTGCAGAACTTTGACTCGAAGGCGATTTTTTTTTCGCATCCAATATTTTTTTACTGCATTCTTAACCGATAATACTCGGCATTTTGTTTTCCTCTTATGGTACCCTCAACATACCAAGGGACTTTCCAAGGAACTTTCACTCAGTAGCTTGTGACGAAAAGAAATTTTCAGGTGATCCGTGACCATTGAGAATTAAAAGATTTTAAAGTACGTAAAACATAAAGACTAAACCGTATGCCCAGTGGAACATTACATTATGTTTATACGAAGATTTTACCTTTATTATTATTATTATTGTTATCATTACTTATGGATGAAGTTATTCATTACGAGTACTGCAAAATATTTTTAAACGATTACTCTTTGGCTGTTTCCAGCTAGTTTATTTCCTTATACGCAGCTTTTTCTCTTGGACTTATTTTGTTATATACATTACAATGCAAAATGTAATCGGGACCACAGGTCAAATGAGGTTAAGTGTATTTATTTTGAAAAAAAAAGCAATTCACTGACAGATCAATTCAAATGACAAGAATCTTCTGTCAATCTATATGAAAAGTAGCCTGATCTACGTTTTCTTTCTTTCTTATCAAAACAGTATTCCTGAACATTTATTATCGAAAGAAAACTCAACGAAATCAATGCTTAAAACTTTCCAAGAGTTCTTTTTTCCTTTCATATTCTATAACTTTTGAATGAGTTGATATGAAAAGATTTAAAATATTATACGTATTTCATTAAAATATACAACGTCAGTATATGTTTGGCAGCTCTTCATTGACATGGAAAATAAAGAGTCTTTGATTTTTATTTTATGTACAACGGATGAATTACTTCCTTTCTTCGTAAGTGATATACAACTACTTTTTAAATGTTAAATGGTTATGAAACACCCTGCCCTGACAATGAATATCGATCTCATGTCGTTTAAAAATTCTTTTAATGAAATCAGATTTTCCTTCTGTTGACAAGTATTGGCCGATTCTATTATTTTCGAGATGTATTTTGTTCGAGCGTAAACTGAGAAACAGCATGGTGCCCTTCAACTTAGATTATTTTCTATGGTCGGTACAGTTTGAGCAGTAACGGTTTACAAAGAGTAAAATATAACTGTTCATTATTATAAATTTACTTCTCATATTTTCAGAATTGTAATGTTTCGATTTATGATAAAGTTTGACTGATTCTACCTACATCGGAAGTTAACTTTAACGATTAAACCAGCAAAATCTCCGATTAGACATTTTTATGAATTAATACCCCTGGCAAAATATTATTCAGCACCTGAATTTCGAAACGGGGTTTCAATAAAATTTATAACTGAGTTAAGTTACCCTTAGAAGTCATTCCGTTATTTTCTCATCTCTATAAGGCACTCCAGTTTTTTTTTTTTTTAAATCTGCTTTTCTACATAAATTACATAATTCAATTTAGAAACGGGATTTGTACGGAAGGTTGTTTGCACTATATGGAAACGATTTTGATATCTAAGTTTTAAGTATAAATGTGTATTTTTTGCTGCGAATTGCTTCTATATGATAACCATAGTTCTTGACAATAGCTCTAACTCGAGTTTTCCATACAAATAAACTTGTTCTTAGTACTGTCATATCAGTTTTACCCCATTCCTCTTGGATCGTTTTCCAAAGTCCGTTCAGTGCTCTTGGATGCCGTTTTCCTAAAGCTCCTTTTAATAAACCGAAAGCGCAGAAGTCCATTGGAGAAGCGTCAAGTGATTTTACGGGTATTTCATTAAATGGGATACACTTTATTCCTGCTTCCAGGGCCCGACTTAGCCTAATTGGGGCCCGGGGCAAAAACTTCTTTGGGGGCCCCCCTCTGCTTCACTACTTTAGCAATGAAGAACTTAATACTTAACTTTCTATTCAATTTGGGGGCCCCCTCTGATGTAGGGGCCCGGGGCAACTGCCCCGTATGCCCCTGCCTTAGTCAGGCTCTGCCTGCTTCTGATTCTTTCTTTGCTGTAAAAGCGGCAGTTGATTTAGACGTGTGACTAGAGGCTTTGTCCATATGAAGCTCAACTTTATCAATGTCCTTTCCATATAAGGCTGGAATTTCTTCTTCAAAAATTGGTTCTAAAATATTCTGCTCATAGTAGAGTAAATTAATTTTGGCTTTACTTGAGACTTTTTTGATTTTTAATGTGCCGTTGTAACAAAATTCTCTAACTATCATGAATCCCTTTGGGAACTTTTCTGTACACCGACGAAGCTATTTCGTACGGTCGTTCCCACCAGTTGAGCAATAGAAAATTCATCTCTTTTTATTACAGTCACTTAAATACACCCATGCCTAATCGAATATTACCACAAATTTCCATTTTTCAGCAGCTAGGTGTTTTTCATATAATTTTTCTACAATTTGTTTTTCTTTCAGCAATGTGCTTTGTGAAAAGCAGATGAACTTTAGGTTTAAACATTTTTTTTTAAACTTCAAATCTTTATGGATGATTTTACTTACAGTGGCAGAAAACATTCCTAGTTTCGATACAATGGATCTTTGAGTCAGCGGATTTTCTTTTAGGATCAGAGACTTCACTTTCTTGATATTTACCTGCGTTCGAACAGTTTTAGGATGAGGTTTCGCGATCATGTTTTCATTTTTATTTTCATCTAGACTTTTTTTCCTTTCAAATTTAATATATTTTAAATACCTTTTTTTGAAATGCCATAACCGCTATTTTTACACAGCTTTATAATCTGTTAATACGAATATTTTTTTCTCGGAAAGCGCAGTAACCTTCGAGCCATCTATCAATTTTAGGAGCCATTTTCAAAATAAATCTTTTATTTTACATTCCAATGAAAACAAAACAGTAGCAGTTGATTATTCTGAAGTTGCCAAATTTTTATCTCAAAATACAAACGACAAAAATAAATTACAAAATCGTTTCCATATAGTGCGAATGATCTTCTGTAATAAGATGTATTTAGCACGGACAATTAGTTAAAGATTTCCTTACAAATATAACCTCTTAAAATAAAAATAAAAATAGCTTGCTCATAAAAATAAACCTCCCTCTGATCAAGTAATTATTGTCTAAGTTCTAGCATCGATTGTTACAAATTGTTGAGGTATGCAGAAAAAGTTCCTCTTGATACTGAAATCTTGAAAGTAATTTATCTGCAGAGTTTCGTGGATCCCATTCTTTAAGTTATTTTCATATTTGACAGCAACTATTATCTATATACACTGAAGTGCCACCGAATTAGGGATACCTACCTAGTAATGAGTTGGGCCTCATCTGGCCTTGATAACGGCTGCCACACGACGAGTCATAGATTCAACAAGTTTCTGGAAACGTTCCACGGGAAAGGCTTGCCAAATATTGGCTAAAGCTGTCCATAATTCAGTAAGGTTCTTTGGTGCTGTGTGATGGCCTTTCACGCCTTGTTCCAAAACATCCCAAAGATGCTCAATATGATTTAAGTCTGGGCTTCTAGGTGGCCAATTCATGACAGAGAAGTCAGAGGAATGCTCATCCAACCAGCCAGTAGCCAACCGGGACTTGTGAGAGGTACAGTTGTCTTCCTGGAAAACTCCATTTCCGTGCGGATAACAGAACAACATAAACGGATGGAGGTGATCACCCAGCAACTTTACGTACCGAATTGCATTGAGAGAGGTTGGTACACGCACCAAAGATCCCAAACTGTGCCACGAAAAAACACCCCAGACCATGATTGAGCCACCATGCCCTTGTACAGTTCCAGCCAGGCATGCAGGATCCATGGCTTCATGACGCCATATTCCAGCCTCCATGAGCCTGACGCCATATTCTCAGCCTCCCGTCGACGTTAAGTAGTCGGAATCGAGACTCATCACTCCATGCTACTCGTTTCCAGTCCTCTACACTCCAGTCTCTGTGCTCTCTTGCCCAGGCAAGACGTGCAGCCCGATGGCGAGTATAGAGCAATGGTACTCTCGTAGGTCGACGGCTTCCGAAACCCATACGGTGAAGCGAGCGTTGCAGAGTCCGTTTACTGACTGTACGACTGGCACCGTCATTAAACTGAGTGGTAATTTGAGCTAATGTTTGGCTTCGCTGGCTACGTACAATACGCCTGAGCCGTCTCTCACCACGCACTGTCAAGGCTAATTGTCCTTTGCAGTTTGCCCGATCGCTAGTTTTTTTTCCACCATCCATGTAGTCTTGACACTGTCGATCTTGAAAATCCTAGCTGTCTGTCGATTTCGGAAATTGAATGGCCCATGCGTCGCGCACCTACGATTTGTGCGCGATCGAAGGCGTCTAAATCAGGCAGTTTACCCATACTGGCAATTCCAACAACTAATTCAGAACAACCACAGTACGCGCTATATATGCAGTTACCACAGCGCCCTCACTTGCGCATACATGATGCGCAGCGCTACACAATTTACATAGGCTTTGCTATCCTTTATTCAGTGGCACTTCAGTGTGTATATATATATATATATATATATATATATATATATATATATATATATATATATATATATATATATATATATATATATAGTCGAACCTCCATATATCGAACTTCCCTATATCGAAATTTTCTATATATCGAACTCTTAGCAAATCTCCATGTTCATTACATGGAAAAATTATTTCTATATATCGAAAAAATCTCTATATATCGAAATTTTTTTCAAGACAAATTGGAAGATTTTATTCCACTTTAGAATAAAATCTCCCAATTTTTGGCATTTGAAACAATACGTCGTGGACTTCAATTCGCGGAAAATGTCCCTGATGAAGTTTTTAGTGGACTGAATAAATACGAACATTTCTTTGAACTTTCCGCAAAACTAACTGTTCAGCAAGATATTTGTAGTTTTTTTTAAAGAATGTAACTGTGATCATTGTAACCACCGTCTGCATTATTGTTTTTTTAAAGATATGTAGTAATCAATAAATCTTTCATATTAATTCATTTTTTAGTTATTAACTTTCATTTAATGGGATTCGCATATAAATTAGAAATGGAGTTTCGTATACGAAAATTAGCTTTATTTATTTTTTTTTTAAGGAGAATTATGATAAGACTAAGCTCAATTCTATATATCAAAATTTCTATATATAGAACTTTTTTCGCGCAATTTGCTACTTCGATATATGGAGGTTCGACTGTATATACAGGGCTAGATTTGAGGCGGAACGTGCCGAAACGGCGTTCCGGTACCTCTCTCTAGGAAAAAAATTACTATAGTTAAAAACATTTATTTAATAACATAATTGCTCTCTGTTGTTAGTGAGTGAGCCTGGCTTATTATATATATATATATATATATATATATATATATATATATATATATATATATATATATATATATATATATATATATATAATTTGGAACCCCCCCCCCACACACACACACCGGAAGGTTACCGTTCCGGCAACCTTCCGGGGTGTGTGTGTGTGGGGGGGGGGATCCAAATTATTGATAAAGAGAGGTACCGGAACGCTGTTCCGGCGTGTTCCGCCTCAAATCTAGCCCTGTATATATATATATATATATATATATATATATATATATATATATATATATATATATATATATATATATATATATATATATATATATATGTATGTATGTGTGTGTGTGTGTGTGTTAGTTAGTTAAGTTTTATAGTTATACATTTATTAATTAAAACGACACAAAATGCAAATCTAGTAACATTTTTACATAAAATACACTCATGTCCATAAATTAAGGATAATTCAGAATCACACAGAAATCGAACTCTGAAGTAAAAAGTTCACCTGTAGAATTATCACACACATCTTCAAGAATAATATGCAAATTACAGGAAGCCACTAGATGGCGCCGATAGTACGTCACAATGACGAGATTGTAAGAGAGGGGTACATAAGGAATGGTGGCAAAGAAGTAAAATTTTTCACAATCGTTCTGTCAGCCATTCAGTGCCATAACCGAATAGTTTTGACACAGAGGATTTTTTACGTGGTAGAATTATCGCCGCCTGGAATGTGGGCGTACTCAGATGGAAGTATCCGAGGAACTTGGAATTGGCCAAAGTGTCATTTCTAGGCTTTGGCAACGATTCCAAGATGAGGGAAATGTCAGTAGACGTTACAGTACAGGTAACCCACGAGTTACAACGCTGAATGAAGACCAGTATTTGGCAATAACTACCAAAAGAAGCAGACGGAGCACAGCATCCGACCTGTCTCGTTAGCTATCTGCAGCCACGGGTATTTAAGTTTCAAGGCAAACCGTGTACAGACGTTTGGGAAATATTGGTCTATATGCTCGCAGGCCTGACAGATATGTTCCGCTCACGGCAACTCACTGTCAGCAGCGATTTGCCTGGAGTAGAGAACATGCAATGTGGACATCGTCACAGTGGGCTTGTGTGATGTTTTCCGACGAGTCCAGGTTTAGCTTGCAGTCTGATTCACGTCGGACTTTCATATGGAGAACGTCAGGTACCCATTACCACCAAGACAACATCATTGAACGACACCGGTACGGTGGTGCAGGATTGCTCGTTTGGGTTGGAATTATACTGTGCTCCAGAACAGATCTGCATGTTCAAATCGGAATCATGAACGGCCACATTTATCGGGACATCATTCTGGAACAACATATACGTTTGTTTAAGGGTGCCATGGGCGCAGAATTTGTGTTTATCGATGACAACGCCCGTCCTCACCGAGCAAACATCGTAAACGAATGCTTTCAATCTGAGGATATCACCCGTATGGAATGACCAGCATTCTTACCTGTTTTGAATCCGATAGAGCATGTGCGGGACATGCTTGGCCGACGAGTTGCAGCCCGTCAACCACCTCCTACATGTGTACCGGAACTTGGGAGATCATTGCTTGCTGAGTGGAGTAATCTTCCCCAAGATCAGCTCGATAATTTGATACTCAGCATGCCTAGGTGTTGTGCGGACTGTATTTAATCGCATGGCAGACATACAATGTATTAACCATCATACCAACCATGTAATATTAAGTTTTTGTAAAGGAGATATTTTTTATAATTGCTTCAGGGAGCAAAAATCGTAGTTTTTATGAATGGTATCATACATACACCATCTTTTTTGTTCTTTATCTTTTGTTTAATAAATGGGCTTTATGAATAAGTCACGTTTGTTTTGTTTCTGAACCTTTATTTGCCGGAGCTGGCATTATCCTTAATTTATGGACATGAGTGTAAATACACAGCAAAATCAATGCTTTTAATGGGAGGGATGAGCCTGATGCTTTGATAGCAAAATTTCAATATTCGGATTCAATTTAGTCAGGTTTAACCTTAAATCTCCTCGGCAAGTGATTTCCAATCTGTTTTTTTTTTTTTTTTTTTTTTTTTTTTTTTTTTTTTTTTTTTGTAAGGAGATTGACACCCGCTCTGAAACCCCTTTCCACGAGGTATGAAAAGGGAAAAGCTATCAAAAACTTTCTCGCGATAGTTCATATGCAGGATATGTAACAGGTATGTCTCTTTGAAGCCAGAATTGTTGATATCCCTTTCTAAACAGCACCTTAAGTTCTTCGTTGGTGATTATACCTATCAGTTCTTCTTGTAACATGACATCCGTTTCTTCAATGTCACCGTATGGATTGATAATCAACTGTGGTATTAGTCAATACATCTTCAAACCTAATTTAACGTTTATGTGAAGGACATTTAAATGTTGAACGTAGGCTGAAAGGTCATCATCCTGGCACTTTGTGTGTGCCAAATTGGAAAACTGGCAAGTTCAATATAACGGCCACCTGCTGGCCCTCGCTGTAACAGTTCCAGTTCAAAAGTCCATGATGTCGCAACACAAGTTACACGTACTCAGACCGTGTAAGTGAATAGATTTCTTACACAATTTTATGAAATATACATATAATTAGGAAATGTATCTATCTATTATAAGAAAGTACTCTATAACGTAAATACCTCCATAGGTACTATTTGTATTAGGTGGATTATTACATTTACAAGAAGCCAAAATTTTGGTGGCGGCCTGTCTAACTCGTGGACCCCCATTTACATCTCATGCACCCCCAATTTTCTTTTTCACTGGCATGGAGGGGGTCGATATAGACCACTTTGGGAATGACTGCTATAGACCTAAGCAAAAATAATCAGAATTGTTTCACAAAACACCAAATTTCACTCTTTTGAAGACATTAACTTGGTCGAGCCTGTGTTCTTGATCAGCTAATTCCACTGGGAACGCAAGATATTTTATGATTCTCTATCGAATAATAAACCTCTTAAGTCGAACGGGAAAGTATCTTTAATATTCAATCTTTTGATATTCAAACACTGTGCTAAATTTTATATGAAATTGTTCAAGAAAATTTACAGTTTTTGAAAGGTATTCATTCCGAATACAACTTGGTGGAATTATTTGAGATAAAAATAATTGAAAACTCTGTTAATAAGAAATGCCACAAATTATAGTATTTTAGTGATAAAATTCTGCTCTAGCACCAAACTAATATCTTTATCCTTCATCAGTAACATAAAATGTGGGAGCAATCGTCCACATTTCTTACCAGAGAACTATCTAGAACAAAACAGTGTAACAGAGGATTTCGTTCTTTCCACACCGTCTCCTAAATTTCAGTGTTATTCCTGCCAAAGTGATTACTATACAAATATTTCTTTTCAAAAATCGGAGACTATAATATATCTGATAAAGCATTCATAATTAATTTATATTATAATTTTCTCTCCCATTTGAATGGTTTTTTTTCATTCTGAACAAGACTTGAGACCTTACAACATGTTTTCAACAAGTGTATTCAAAAAAGCATTTTGGATCTCAAACTGGATAGAAACATTGATAAAGTCAATGATTCTTCCCTCAACAAGAGCTATCAAAGGAAAATGCCATTTATTTTTTACAGTGCTCTTGATGTTATTTTTCCATTTTGTGGGTATTTATGTATTGGTGAAATAAATTACGGAAATCAGAAAATGCAGTTCGCATTTGTGCCGCAAAAGTCATACAGTAATGATTTTGTGGTTATTGTGCTTATTCAGTACACTTCCTCGAGTGCATCGTGAGTGTGGTTGTATATGCAGTTCCCATCTCCATGGATGGCGACCTGTTAACGACATGGTTCGGATATTTTGGTATATTTGAAGCAAGCTTTCAGGTGAAAATGTTTTTCCTATTTCTTTACTTGACCTGTAGCAGAATAGTTTTCACACTGTATCCCAGCATGACAATGCTGTTGCACGTCAGATTCTTCACGTTTCTGATACTTGCCATTTCCTCCTGTGAAAAAGAAATAGCTCGATTCAAGACATGAAAAGGCGTGGAAAATTTTATGAACATGTACTCTAGCTTTCACAGGATCGCTACATCCATCGAGTCGGCTGTGTCTTTGGAAACGCTGTTCTTGACATGCTACCAATAATCCTGAGGCCTTTAGGATTATTTGTATGATCTAAAGTATACCACATGTTACTCATTAATTTTTTTCTTTTTTCCATATGGCTGTATAGAGTGTCAGCATTTGGTACACAGTCATTATTTATTACATTATATTGGCTTATTCCAGACTCTGACATTATTTTACATGCGACTCGCAATATTGCATCACTTATGGTTAAAAAATATGTTAACCTTGTCAAAATGAACAAACCAATAAGGCCTGTTCACATAGCAGTCCGTTAACGTAAGTGTTAAGGCATGTTCACATAGCAGTCCGATAGCATAAGCGTAACACCGCAATTACACAGTCGCGATAGTGGCAAGTCGAATCGCAGGGGGCGTATGTGTAAACGGTGTTCTCGCTGTTTCTCCTCGCCAATCGTGGTGCTCGCTCCGGAAGCGGTTTTCTGGCACGAGTCAAAGGGGTGAATGGCGCCGGGGGATCAAAGGGGAGAATGGGGACGGGAAGTAGCGAGGGAAAGTCTTATTCACAGCAAGAGGCGGGAATGTGAGAACGGTCACTCGCGTCAATGCAGGAACGTGACTAATGTCTTCCGAATGTCTTGAGGGTGGCGCGATAACGAATGTGTAAATGCTGCATAAAATTCAACGGAGTGACATTGACATTGACATAAAACACTATAGAGGCACTATATATGTCAACGGAGTGTTCACGGATGATGATACATGAGTCAACGAATGATGTCACAGAGCTCAGCTGTATGATTGGTTAAAATTTAACGCTTACGCTAGCGGACTGCTATGTGAACAGACCTTATGGGAAATTAACAAAACAGGGAAGTAGAGAGCATACTTTTATCTTGAGATCAACCAATGTTTCTCCATCTCTTTTAACGTAGGATTACGTTCCTTAATAACGGTCCTTTGGAGAGAAAAAAAATTGTCCTGCGTCGCGAGTTATAATTTTAGCAGCACGCCAAACCCAGTAGCAGTAAACATTTAAACAGAAAAGTACCAAAATGCGCAGAAGAAAAAAAGGTAAGCAAACGATAAATAATCATACATTAATAACGCGCGATAGTTTCGTTAGAAAAGATACTTGAAATATTTTTTTCCCTTTCTCCCATGCACATATATAAAAAGGATTACTAAGTAGATATGGATGAAATCCTGTTTATTTATTTTATTTCTACATGTTTACATAAAATGTAAGAATATTTCCTTATGTTTACACAATTTTACGTTCTCGTACACATTTTTGTTAAACCTTCAGCGGGCGCGCCAATTTTTGGTACACCAGCAGGGGCGCGTTGCTTAAAGTACAACATCTCTTTCAACCTTGATTATTCCTTTTGTAATAAACTTTCTTCTTTCAAATTTAAAATATTACTTCTGCGTTTTATGACAAGATATAAAATGTTGATAATATTGAGATATATTTATAATTAAAGGCCAAAGAATGCAGATACAATCTCCTTATTTAAAAAACTGTCTGGTTTAATGCATCCAAGGACAACTTGCTAATGGATTCCTATTATGTCCAAAAACTTAAAAAACAATGAGATTGTCCATCTTCGTGATATGCGTGTAATAGCTGCACATTTGATTTACTACATCGACTCCCAAAAAGCACACATCAGGCCCGACCTGGCTGAAGCCCCACTGGGAAAATCCTGATGGTGCGGACAGACCCGCAGCAGGCAACCACTCCACGCACGACCCCGACAAGGTCCCCCACACACAGCCCACAAGACACACACCACAAAACAAGCCGCACAGTCGGGCTCCAAGCAGAACAGACGGATGTGCCAGAAAAAAAAGAAACTTTTAATTTGGAAGACTAAAAGCTCTGCCGGAGGATACTCGAAACCACCTACCAATAAGACATTAGTAGAAGAAGGTGGCGAAAGAAGAATAATGGCTCAAACGAAACGACGGCGCGAAGTTAGTGGCTGTGAGCGATTACGAGAAGACAAGTTACCTGAAATATTTATTAACAATTACTGGCACTGACTAAGAATTACTACATCGACTCATAATTTTGTCGTATTGCAATCCAGTATAATCGTTGGTTTACCACGGTTAAATCACGACTACACAAATGAATGGACATGAATACAAGAGTCAGAAAATCAGACCTGCATTAGAAAGGGTGTAGCTATAAAAAGAAATTGCTTAGAACATTCAAACCTTACTTGTAAAAACAAACCATTAAAAATTACGAAAATGTTGCACTTTATACACGTGCGCGCCCGCTGAAGGGTTAATCAAAAATCAAACTAATGATTAACTGTATCTCATTAGCTGCGTCCTGTCGTCTGCTTTAAACAAATAAATACTTTTCCATGTGTTTACGATTTGGATATCTCTTTGGTAGTAAGTAGTAATACTTATTCACTTGCTTTTGCACAATGAAGCTTATCATTCCGCAAACATTCGAAAGCTTTATCAGAACATTACATAACTCTGTTAAAAATATTGTCACTGTCGTGAGCAATGAAAGCGATAGCTAACAGTTCTGTGAGAGGGCGGATGAAGATCATTTACAAAGGAGCAAGTTAGTCTGTATAATGGATAACTTTTGCTCATCTGAATTTTGGGTTTGTTTTGACCATTTTGCAATATTAATATGTTTTGGTGTAAAATTATGTCCATAAATACAAGTGTATAAGTGTTTATTAACGTATTATTTACATTTATTGCATTTTCTTATATAACCTACTGGCAAATTCACGCAATTCCCATTTAATGATGTTTTTATGTATGCCCTGTAAACTACTTTTTAAGTTTCGTTTTTTTGATAAAGAGCTAGGGAACTGAAACCTATAGTTTAAATATATATATATTTCTATTTGTCCTGTCCATTGAGTAAAAATAAATAAATAAATAAATAAAAAGATATACAGTATTTCTTTGTACATATCTTGTAAAATATAATTCTGCTAGTGATACAAATTATGTTTTGGATGATCTATCTTTATTTAATATACATATACAGAAAACCTGAAATTATATAGTATTCAGTGATTACTTTTAGTTGTAAATATCTAACTCATATTTTTGGTTCAAGAGAGTTGAAGCTATGTAGTAACTAGAAGATAAATTGATAGTAGGGAAATATAAAAAAAATTTGTCAATCAGATTTTTTTTATACATATTATTTTTTTAAAATTTATTTATTGATTCTGAGAATTTTTAAATGTTCTGTCATGTATATCATATTTGAATACCGCATAAAAGCAATTCAATGTTATTTGTGCTTGTATTAAAAAAAATATTGAATTCAGTCAAATTAAAAAAAATATTGAATAAAAATCAGCTGTAAACCTTCTTCATTCTAAGTAGATATTGCAATTTGAAATTGCTTTGACATTGAATGACATTACCTGGAAGAAAACACTGACTGATTAATAATAAATGTTAAATTAGATCTAAACTTTCGTAGTCCTGTTAAGAATTAAGAATAATTTATCAATAATTATATTTTTATTGTTCTTTGCAATATTCTAAATCTAAATAAATCATAACTTTATTTCAGTGTTATGATTTCTTTTAATTGTTTTAAAAACATTTGGAAAGATAATAGGGGTAATCAAATGTTTTTGCTATCCTTTATAACAGTGTTCCCCAACCTTTTAATCGCCACAGACCGGTCAACGTTTGATAATTTTACTGCGGCCCTCTGAGGGGGCTATGACTGCAATTTTAATTCATAATTTTGAAATGTTTAATAAACAATAAACTAATTTAAAATAGTTACAAGATTTCTTCTATTACAAAGGTATAAATTAGCAGAAACCCGACGAAGTCGCACTAACCTGAGAGAAATATACCACAGTAAATAAAATGGAAATAATTTAATGTTCCTTGGGCAGCCTGGTACCATTTGATCCATGGACCGGTACCGGTCCACGGCCCAGGGGTTGGGGACCACTGCTTTATAACATATAAGTTGCATCATCAATGTTCATTTTTCAGAATGTTGAAACTGTTTAAATCATATTCTAATGAGACATTGAATAAGTGATCTTAAATTTAGACTCATTATATATCTTTCATTCATGTTTTTTTTAAATTTCATAGCATGATTCTTATCTTAGTCTCGTAGGGCTTATTTTTTGGTATAAGGTAACTAAAGTTATAAAGTAAACCAGAAAATAAATTGATAGTTTAGTGAAATCAAAATGTATAATAATTAGATTTTGTGTAAGTTACAATAAATCTTTTTTGGATTGATTCTGCAGTTTTTAACTGTAATGTCATATAAATCTTTTTTAGGTTGTTTTTTTATGTAAAAGAAAATTATTTTAATACTTAGTATGATTGCTTATTAGTTTAGATATGTGGAAGGTTTTATGCTTTTTAGGTTTTGTAAATAGTGAAAAAGATTTATATACTTAAAAAAAAAAAAAAAAACCTTTTTCATAAAAGTAAACCAAAATCCACTGCTTAAGCCTAAATTTGATTTTTTTTATTATAATTTTAAGGGGTTTACAGACCTACCAACTTTCCGGATTTTCTCTGGCAATGCCGGATTTTTAATGCATCTTCTGGGTTTCTGGAATGGGCACTATTATTACCGGATTCCGAAACATAAAAAAATAATGCTGGTTTTAACAACCCCTCACAGTAATGCAGAGTTTGAGAGGATTTTTAGTTACATAACAAAAATATCTACTCATGTCAGGTTATCTATGTCAAGGGAAACCTTAGAAAATTTACTAATATGCAAATCGAATCCACAAGGACATAACATGTTATGAAGAACAATTTGACAATGAATTTTTGACAATGAATGAAGAGCAAAATCAGCTACAGTAAATGCTATAAAAATTCCAAGATTTTTTCCAATTAATTAAAACAAACATTATAAAGAAATAGAAGTACTCAAAATATAGATTGCTGGGTTCCCTGCTAGTCTAAATATGATGTATATCAAAATGTATGATTACAAATTTCAAATATATAACTTTTGTTTAATATTATAATTTCAAGCTGAGCTGAACAGTAAGGAAATATTTTTAACTATGTAATATTATTAAAGATATCCTATAAATATAAGTAAGTATACATTATAATTCTTTTATTATAATTTTTTACTATACTGTTTTGTGTTATCTCGATTATTTTATGCACGGTAGAATATTGCAGGATTTTTCTCTTACTGAGGTTGGCAGGTCTGGGGTCTGGGTTTATTACTCTCTTATCTGGTGTTATTTGGTTTATATATGAACTAACGAATATGAGAATTTTATTGTTTGTCTTCAGCATACATTTGAGTGATGCTGTTAGCATCATGTCTTTATAAGAAGTGATTTTTGAAAATGCAGTGTATTGTGAAAATTAACACAGTTCGATTTTTATAAATGCTTACTTTTTACTGAAGAAGCATATTTATTGAAGTATTGTTAATTAATATAACCATAAGTTTGGAATGTTTTACATAATTTTAAAAAAATATTATGTAGGTATTGAGATGATTATGTAGAAAACATTTTCATTTGCTTTTACTGAAATTATTCGAAAAAAATCTGAGTAATAGCCCAAATAACTTGAATGTATTATTTTTTTTTTATTATTTATATTTTTTTGTAGCATTTAAAAAATGTATTTGATAATCTTTCACAATATGATTGCTAAATAAACCAATTTATATAGAACCCATTGTACCATGAGAGAGAACACAAGAACTCTTAGTTTAAGCTAGTTCAGAATTGCTGATCCTATTGATCAAGGCAATTCTGGATTACTAGATACATCCATGCTAATTATAAGACTTGAATGCAGACAATGATATCAAAGAGCAGTTCTTTGATGATTGAAGTATTTTAATAGTTTCCTAGTTTATGTTATTTGTTTTGTTATCAACATTAAGGTATTTTCTTTGTAGGATTGGGATCTCACATGGAATACATCTACCCCAATTTTCACAACATGTTTTTTAAAGATAGCTCTCATTTGGGGACCTGCCATATTCTTTTGGATATTTGCACCTGTAGAAATATATTTTGTTATAAGAAGCAAAGAGAAAAAAATACCATGGTCTCTTCTAAATATTGTAAAATTGGTAAGTTTTCAAATCTGTTAAGTTTTTTTTTGCAGTTTTCTAAGAATATTGAAATTAAAACATGTTTATATTTCTAGATTGCTGCATTCTCTTTACTACTCCTGTCAGCAGTGGATATGAGTTATCAAATGATCTCTTACTCACAAACAAATATCCGACCAGTAGATTATTATACTCCTGTTATTCTCTGTATAACTATGGTATGGCATGTTTCCTTAATTTTTTATTAACAGTTATATTTTTTGCACTGTGTAATTTAGTCATTGTTTAATTTAATAAAAGTAGCATAGTTTTATTTTTGAAATTAAAATATGTCTATTTGCTTAAACAAGGTTTTAGAAGTCCTTCCCCAAGAACAACTTATTGTCACCCTTTTTTTTATAAGGGCCTTTAAAAAGTTATCAACATACTTTTTTTTCAAAATTTATATGGTTCTTAAGTTTTTACTATGGTGCTTAAGAAGAATTTATTTATGCATTGAAAATCAGTCATACTAATCATATTAATTTATTTTGCTTATCTGTTAGATTTAAAATTTATCCTGGTACAAAACTGAATTATGTGATCTGGGTATGAAGTAAAATATACCATTTTTATAGCATTTTTTTTTTTTCAAGAAATGGCAAACTGCAAATTAATTCCTACAGTATAGAACCTTTATAGACTATTGATATATTTGCCTTCTAAAAAGCTTCAAATATTTAACTTAAAATAAATTCTGCAATGTGAAGACCGTGATTACTATCTTCACATTGCAGAAAAGTCTCAGCAGATCATAAAGTGAGTAATCTTTGTACTACTTTATATTGTTGAAATAATATTTTGTTCTTAAAATTTAATATGAATTTATAAAAGTTTATTTTTTAGAGTGATAAAATAAATTTATAAACTTATCAAAAAGTGGCTAATTATAATGATTTAGAGATGAGCTATTTTATTTTATATTTTATTTATAAAAAGTTATATTTAAAGCTAATTATTAAGACTTCAGATGAAGTCAAAAGTTAAATTTGACTCAGCTGTACTTAGAGAATATTTACCCTCATTGGGCTTTATTAAAAGAATTTTTCAGTTAATTTTGAACCTCTGATATTTGTATTTTAAAAAGGTATCCTGGTAAGTAACAATTCTTACAAAGTCAAAAATTCTTAAATAACTTCAGCTTTTTTAGTATCCTGAAAAGTTCTTTATATTTGGAAAGTATAATTGAAAGTATTTAAAAAGTACTGTAGTTTGAAATTATTTCTGAAACCAATATAAAAGAAAACATACCATATTCACTTAAAAAAAGTGCTAACAATAGAGTTGGAGTTTATTATCTACAGTAACATATTGGAAAGTGGTTAAAATGTATTAAAAAGCATATCGATACCTAAACTCCAAAACCTCTCAACTGAAAAATTGCAAATTTTACAGGAGGACCGAAAAACATTTTAACAAATATGTCACAGCTGTTCATTAAAATGCCTTTAGAATGCTCTTAACACTATTGAGTTTTCTTATGAATCAATAGATAGAAGCAGCTGTGAGTTATCATATTCCCACATAAAAAAATGGAAACAGCAAAAAATAGTAGTTGAGAGGTTTTGGAGTTTAGGTATTGATATTGCATTTAACGTGATTGCATAATATATAAATATTATAGCTAATTAATTACTGATTCTTAAATTATTATCTATCAAGATGTTGACAGACCTTTTAGTTTTAACTTGCCATTCAAGTAGTATGTTATTTAACCTAATGGAAATTTTGTAATCAACATTCATTTGCAAGGAATTGAATATTTTTCATTATATATAAATGCATTTTTTCTATGAATATGGATTTTATTAAGGGAATATGGATAAGAGTTGTTAAAGGTATAAAAAATTGGTATATATTGATATTCTAAAGATATTAAAATGAATAATTTTGTATTGTAATCTTTAAAAAAAATCATATATACCTAGGATCTGAATTTTTGCCTTTGATTGATAAAATGCTATGGATTTATAATATCTTATATCTTTTTTCCTAACCTTCTGATATCTAATATTGCTAGGAGATCCATTTCTACACAATGTCTGGTAAGGGATAAACTTAATAAAATTATATATATATATATATATATATATATATAAACTTTTCTATATTTAGTAGGAAAGCCCCTTTGTTTATATCAGGCACTTATGAACATTTCAGATATATACTTTCCCGGAACTTGCAAAAACTTTTAAGTGTTTTAGTTTATAATTCTGAATGCATCTTTTAAAAGATTGCTTCCCAAGAAATTACAAAGTATCTTGATGAGAAATGTTGAGTTTGCATTGTGAGAAAGAGGGAAAATGTATCAATAAATTAGTGTATTCACTACTTCTGTATGACACTTTTGATTAAAATATGACTAATTTTCATTTGTTTTAATGCATGAATAATTTGATATTTTCTGAAAATATTTTACTACTCTGGGTTTTTGCAGTTCACATTATATAACTGGTATGGTGTCAATGAACCCCCCCCCCCAAAAAAAAAAAAAAAAAAAAAAAATTAAAAAAAAAAAAATTACAAATTACAATTTATGTCCATATATTTTTATATATACATGTAACTAAAATGAAAATGACTGTATAATATTACTATTTTTAAAATTTACTGAATTTTGAAGTACAGAAATTTCATTATGTTATAAATATCTAAATGTATTATATAAATATAATGTGCTATTTTACACATACCTGTCCATCTCTGACATTTGCTACAATTTTTTTTTTTTTAATGCTCTTTCAAAAGGTTGCAGTATTGTTGATAATGTTGTCAATGCGACGTAAAGGAATCATCACATCTGGCGTTCTTTTTTTGTTTTGGCTTTTCTTGACCATTGGTACAGGAATCAACTACTATGTAGCACTTCAAAAGACTTTCAATGAAGTATGTTCACTAAAATTTTTCCTGTCTTTTCTAAAGCATTTTGTATGCATTTCAAAGGAATTAATTATATTTTGTGTTTCATTTCATTAGTTATATTTTGTATCCATGTGTTATCCAAAATGTGAGAGGAGAAAATTACTGGCTGTTAAAGTTTACTTGTCTCCCAAAATTGTTAGAAGTACTTATCTTTTTAAGCTTTACCTCCCTTTTTGACCTATACATATAATAATTTTTCTGTGAATTTTTTTTCTGTGAATTTTAGTATTTTATTTGATAGTTGTAGTATTTATTTAAAAAAATAAAATAATAATTTTCAGTTTTGTTCTTCAGTCAGTCAAGTTTGTCTTTAAAGTGTATAACCATAAAATTTGTTTTTATTTTCATTATTTATTCAGTAGGTATTTTAACTTAAACCATTATTATTTTACTTTCTGTAATTCAGTGGGTATAACTTTCTACATTTTACAGACAGAATTACATTTGATATATTCTAAACATGTTTTGTAGTTATTTTGTTTCTATAACATTTTTCTGATTTATTATAGTACATGCTTTGTTCATTATTCAATGAAATAACTTAGAAATTCTTTAATATAGTTTTTAAGGCATTTCATGTTTTCAAAATTAAATGCAGATAAGAAAGTTCTCAAAAGTTTAATAAAACTGTAAACTTTATTTTTATGTCCTAATTATATTGTAAATAAAGTTACTTTCAAAAGCTAGTATCACTTAGCTAACTGAGTTTAAAGAAGGGTTGGAAGAGTTATTTGTTAATGCACCCTCATGCAAACTATTGTTTTTAATGTTTTGCAGTGTATTTTGAAGTGCTAAAATATGTATTTTCTGTATAAAAGTGCTTTTCTAGGAACTCATAATGTTTTCTATAGACTTAAATGATTATATTTGATATTCATGATAAG
The DNA here is from genome assembly GCA_907164885.2 of Dolomedes plantarius. Lineage (NCBI taxonomy): Eukaryota > Metazoa > Arthropoda > Arachnida > Araneae > Dolomedidae > Dolomedes > Dolomedes plantarius. Next base: position 53,513,255 of record OU015499.1, on the reverse strand, counting down.
TTGTATATAAAAAGAGAAAATTAAAAATACAGAAATAAAAAACTGAGCACTGTAAGAATAAAATTCATTCCCTTTTTATTTATCTTACATAATTTTGGTGTTTGGATTATGTGTTATGTGAATAATTTTTCTTTGAAATTTATGTCATGGTAAATTGCATTATGAGACAGAAAAATTGAAAATATTTGTTGTAAAATATTACAATGAACCATTTGATGGCCGAATGGTTAGTGTGCTGGCCTTCGGTACCAGAGTCTGTGGGTTCGAGTCCCACAATTGGCATGGATATTTGTAGTCATTCGGAATCGGCTTTAAGCAGTAGGTCCTGGTCTAATTAGCCCTTGTGTAGCAAAAAATGACCATAGCACTCCATAAACCAAATAATAAGGAAAACAATTTTATACATCTGTAGTAAATTTTCTGGATCTTTGTATAAAACTTGTTTTATTTATGGAGTATATGAAGTAAAATGAACACTTCAATTAGCTAATGGGATCTCTTAAGGCAGGTGTGTCAAACTCGCAGCCCGCGACGAACACTTTTGCAGCCCGGCCAATATATTGGCATACAATAATATATAATAAAATAACCGACGCAGAATTATAATAAGATAGGAAGAATTCGCTAAATGTTTTTTTAATGATACTCCTTTTTTGCTATTATTGAACAAAATGCATATATTTATGTTGAATATACTGTAATTAGGTAAATAAACCTACGTTTCTATTAATATAGATTTTTTTTGCGGCCCACCTATAGTTAAACCTTGTTTATTTGGCTCAAGGTAGCCTTTGAGTTTGACACCCCTGTCTTAAGGAAATAGATTGCTGTATAAATAAAAATTACTTTTCATATTCAAAATATTTTCCATGTAGTTTTTTACAAAATTTCTGTTCTTAGAATTGTATTTTCTCTTCTTGTTAGGTTTCTCAATACATTTTATTTTCTACCCAAATAATATTTCTGGATTGACAAGAAAAAAAAATTTAAAAAATTAAAAAGGATTTTATTTTAGAGTTGGATAAACTAGCAATATTTGATAGTTCTTTTGAATTTATTTATCTGTCTTGAGTTAAACTGTAATAGTATGATTTAAATTGTCTATAAATAAAGTAGATTGTTTCTAATATGTGATTAAATTAATTTTTTTAGGTATTTGATTATGACAAAGACTATGAATATTACCAGTTTACAACAATAATTTTGTACTTTGGACTCTCTGCCATGGAATTAATTTTATCCTGTTTTTCTGACAGGAGAGTAGACCCAAGTAGTATTCCTGAAGTAGGTACATATTTCTGTGTTCAAAGCTAAAACATCTGTGTTTGTGTATGTTTTTAATTAATATGGCAAATTGTGCATACATGGTGTCTACCAGTCATAGAAGTTTGAAAATCCAAAAATAGGTCTCGAAAATGTCATGAAATTAGAGATCGGTTGTAAAAAAATCTAGCTGTACCTGATAAAAAAAGGCCATGAATTTTTATGCATATGAAATCTAAATATCTTTATGTTATTCTGATTATCTGAATATATTATCATCAATAGTGAACTTTAAAAAATTTTTAGGAATAAGGTCTCGCATCCCTAAAACCACTTAAAATGATGGTAAGACATAGATCTTTAGACTCTAGAAGTATGCTCTGATGCCTGTCTTAGATCAGTGTGAAGGTTTTAAGCAATCAGTAAAATCTTTGAAAAAATAATCATTGGTATTTTTCTGTGCATTAAAATGCTACCGTAAAATCTTGACTATAATATACACACGTGTATAATATGCATGCTTGATTTTGCATGAAATTTTTGGAAAAATTAAAATTTGACAATAATACGCACCCATAACCTTTTCAATATTTTATTTAAAAACTGCACAAATAATTAACAGAGCTAGCTAATTCTAAGAAGAATGCAGACAAAAAACAAATAGAAATCAAGCACTCAGGGCCCCATGCACCAGAGGCAAGATTCTGTAGTAGTGCTGGAACTGAACCAGAATTCGAGGTAACCGACAGGTCTCGTCATCAGGGAGCCTAACCAAATCAGTTACCTCAAGGGGAACTTTCTGAATAGGATGCAGGTATAACCAAAAGACATCCCAAGGCCCCGAGATCCCCATTGAAATGTTTAGTCAAAAGAAAAGGAAAAAGACACAGACAACTTACAGTAAGGGTTCAACGCACCATACATGCAAATACATATACAATCCTAGTGAAAAGCCAAAGATGCATGCGTACCCTAATACCATAGGTGACGGTTATGGCGAAACTACCTGTGTATAAATATATTTTAAATTTCTGAAATTAACTCCTAACTAATATTAGTATCATTTTCAACTCTCTGTTTCATACATTTGAGCTACAATTCAGCCATGGAATATACTAACTGTTGAAAATTTATTGCATATGTTGAAATAAAAAGATTCTTGAAATGGACTGGCCTTGTTAAATGCCACCAAGCATGAAATCACATAGAATGAAATCTTTGAAGAGAATTAGATCACTGAATGTATTATTATATTTTTCATAGAAGGTACAGACAAACCTATTTTTGTGCAGTAGATAGGGACTGCACACACACACACATTTAAAAAAAAAAAACTTCATAAATACCTATAACAAATAATTTTTCATAACATGTTAAAGAAATTTTTTTTTCATGTGGTGGAGAGGGACTGCATAAAAAAAGTCTTGCTTAGAAGATATGTTAAAGTTTTATAAAATGGCGAGAAAAGGGCTTTCCAACAAAAAAAAAATAATTAAATTACACATGGAAACATTTTTTAAAATTTTAATTTCTCATTTTAAACGTGGAGAAATTTTCAAAATGTACATAATTCGATACTACTCGTCGTAGTTCAAAACGTGCATATTCTTCTGATGAACTGGTTCGTAATCGCTTTCGTCACTTGAAGATACATATTAGGGTTGATTCAGTGATGTAGCGAGCATAACTGGCGCCTGGGACACGATACCTTTTTGGCAGCCCCACCTTCCGAAAAACATATAGTAATATAATGTATAGAATTAGTGAAAAGGACCTTTTGGCACCCCTCTGTGAGTGGCATCTGGGGCATGATAGACCCCCCCTTGCCCCTCCTCGCTATGCCACTGGGTTGATTTACTTTTTTGTTACCATGTAGTCAGTGATAAGTTTTTTGCAACAACGGTCATTTGATTAACTGCTTGTAAACATCGCAGTAGCCAGATATATATGATCAAAGCTCTTTTTGGAATTTCAAGTAAATAATTTCAAATGTATAATTTCAATTTTTTTTCAATACATATTGATATCTGCATAAAAAAAATTGCACAAAAAAAATTCGCATAAAAAAAGACCACACAAAAACAGGTTTGATTGTACTGTTTTGTACTTGGTATTCTTCAATATCTGTAACAGATTAATTTTATTTTATGCTGACAATATTACTTCTAAGAATCCTGTTTATGAGACTTTTCCTGTATTTATCTCTTAAATAGTTATAATTGAAACTTTATAATATAAGTTTTTGTCCTCATTGTTCCATTCCCTTGTTCATTATGTCATCAGTTAAAATAGTAAAGAATAAATACTACACTTTCTGTGTCTTCTTTGAAGAATAATTCCCAAGTTTAATGATAAAGTAAAAAGGAAATTCCTTTCATGGTTAGCTTTTGCTGAATTGAAGCTTCTAATGTTCTCTTTCTGTTTTTTTTTGGCAGAGAGAAAATCCTGAAGAGAGAGCATCCTTTTTGTCTAAGATGACATTTTGGTGGTTCAACACGTAAGTTCTACATTTTGTTTCTCACTATAGTTAACTCTTTCTTTCCTTAGCTGAGTTATTTTACCTTTCTCTTTACACAGTTCTTTATATACAGGGTTATCAGAAAAGAATCATCCAATTACAAAATTTAATATTTTCCATAATTACAAACAGAAAATTATAATTAATATGTCATTGTAAAGGAAAAACAAAAAAATTTTTTTCGCAAGTGTTCGATATGATTTCCTTTAGTCAGCCGTATAATATGATTGTGATATGTCATTTCTTGCCAAACACATTGTAATGTTTCACTATTAACTGTTCGTAAAGCATCACAAATACGATGTTTAAGTTCAAGCAAACTTGTTGACAAGGATGGTATGAACGCAAGATCTTTGACATATCCCCAAAGGAAGAAGTTGCATGGGGTTAAGTCCGGTGACCTAGGAGGGTAGCTGTGTAGGATCAAATCATCGGTTGCACTGCAACCAATCAGCTACACAGTTACCCTCCTAGGTCACTGGACTTAACCCCATGTGACTTCTTCTTTTGGGGATATGTCAAAGATCTTGTGTTCAATACCACCTTTGCCTACAAGTTTGCCCAAACATAAACAAGGCATTTGTGATGCTTTAGAAACAGTTAATAATGAAATATTACAATGTGTTTGGCAAGAAATGGCATATTGCAATGATATTATACGGGTGACTAAAGGAAGTTATATCGAACACCTGTGAAAAAAAAATTTAACATTTTTCCTTTACAATGACATATTATAATTTTCTGTTTGTAATTATGGAAAATATTAAATTTTTTAATCGGTTGATTCTTTCCTCATAACCCTGTATATTTGACATCATTCATATATTTGTAATAATAAATTTATTTATTAACTGCAAGTATAGTCTTGCATACTGTGTCTGAGACTAAAGACTTTTTTTAATGTGCCACATTTACTTTGATAGCAATAAATGTAAAATTTTCAGTGTCACCCCTCTCTTCCCCATTGTAATGTATTTATCAAGATTGATAAACATACAAATCTCAATTCGATCCAAAGCTTAAAAGACATTACTGCCACCTGCAATCAATTACAGTTATCTTACACACAATGGATCAAATTTTTGATGCTACTCATCTGGACTCATGCTCTGCACTTGTGTTCTTAAACTGTAAAGTTCAGAGGTATTGGAAGGCAAGAGAACTAATGGCATCATAGCCAATCTTCTGGGCATTTGTAATGATTAAATAAATCTTACACACATAAACTGATTTATATATACTTTTATTCAATAATACTTATGATCACCTTATTAGCTTTCCTATCTTAGTTCCAGGCATTAAAAATATCCAAGAAAACTTTCACTGTATGAAACTGGACTGAAGCTACAATGTTATGTTTCTTTACTTATTTGCCATAATATTTTATAAATTTATGGTATGGTTTTTTTTTTTTTTTTTTCAGCTTGAAAGATTTGTTTTATGAGGATTTTTTTAGTTAAGCATTCAGAAAATTTTGAAAGTGTGCCCTTAGGTAGTTATCATCAAAATAGTGCTATTTTATATGGTTCTTTATATAAAAAAGTAACTGTCAGTTTTATTTATGTATTTCTGTGTAGGAAGTTTTCAGTTAATTCTAAATTGTTTTCTTTTTCAGTATGGCGATACTTGGTTATAAAAAGCCTCTTACATCTGCAGATATGTGGGAACTGAATGAGCTTAATCGAGCTGAATCTCTTGAAATGCGATTTAATAAGCACTGGTTACCTCTAGTGGATTTTGTCAAAAGGTATTTTTTCATTATTAGCTTCACTAATGTTCCCTAGTAAAGCTTACCTTTGGATCACCTTATAAGAAGTTTCTAATAACACTGAACTTTTTGACCTCCTGTTGGAGGAGTTTTTTCTTATTATAAGAAACTTCTATTATTGGTTTGTTTATTTGCCTGTCAAAGAGTCAAAACAAGAAATTTCAGAATTGTAGATGGAGGTGTCAAAAGGAGAATGTGTGTTTTCTAAAGATATTCAGTGAACTCAAATATCTGTTTAAAGTATAAGTAATAAAATAGGCGTACTTGGATTTCTCATCAAAATTAATAAGAAATAAAGTGCTGAAAAACATAGCTTTTCTTCTCTAGACAAAAATAATTAAATGCAACTAAATTGCTTCCTAGCTGTTCATATGATCTTCAACCTATAATTGCCATTCAGCTGTTCTACAAAAGGAGTAAAATTTGTGTGACCCTTTTATGTACATAAATGATGACTGAACATATGGTTTGTCATTTGAGCATGCTCACAGCTTCTTTTAGCACAAAAAGATTTAAATAGATCCAGCAATTTAATCTGACAAATTAGTAAGCAATAGTAAAACCCAACATCATACGGCAAACAATCAGGGTAATCTTAAGAATTTTTCTTAGCTGTCAAATGTGCCCATCAGTTATCATCATCTGTTAGCTGTCAGAGCCCAAATGTGCTCTGAAGCTCTTAGCTGTGTTAGGGTATAGGTCAGGGGTCGACAACACGGTGCCCATGAAGCAATTTTAAAGTGCCTGCCGTCCAAATATCAAATTTTTTTAAATATTTGAACAACAAACGCAGCGTAGTTATAATGAATAATTTCAATAAAAGAAAAATTAAAAATCCTAAAACCATAAAAATCAAAAACTGACCAGCTTGATCTCCCAACAGCGTCGCCTTTCCTTTGCTTCTATGATAAGTAATGCATTTAAAGCTAAATTGGTGCTCTGGAAATCGCATATGGAGGAAGAAAATTTATCACATTTCCCAAATTTAAAAATGGTGATAGAAAATTATTGTGATGGAAATCCTAGAAGCTATAAGTTTTCCAAACATTTTAATTCCTTATTGGAAGAATTTAATAACAGATTTGAAAAATCCTATGAATTGGACACATTCTGGATTTTTTTTATTAATCGTTTCTCTCATACAGAGAACAGTGTGACTAATAAAATTACAACATATTTTGATATTTCCAATAAGGAGGACTGAGAATTGGAAATTATAAATATAAGAAATAACATTGAATTAAAATCACATCATGACAAAGAAATTTTCTAGAAATTTAGTGAATGAATAGCCTCCCATTGTGGAGAAAATGTGCTCTGAAATTTATCTCTCTTTGAGCGAAGAAATATGCTTGTGAATCTTTGTTTTCCAGTATGAAATACTTAAAATCAAAGTACCAATCAAGCCTCACTGACACTCATTTGGATTAATGGCTGAGAATAATGAATTCGACACATTACAACGAGTTGGTCGCAGATATGCAATGTCCAATATCACATTAATTATCAGATTGTTTTAAGATTGTTTTGTTTAAATTAAAATTTCAATTTATGTTTGAAAATTTATGTCGCATTAATTTTTTACATTTAAATATTAACCCCCCCTCCTCCTCCTCATCCAGCTGTGCCTGCCGAACTCCCGCATTTCTAAAATATGCCCTCCTAGTAATAAAGGTTGCCGACTCCTGGTATAGGTTAATTGAGCAACCAATATAAATATATATTATACTAAATAAAGGATACAGAAGAATAAAATAAGAAGTAAATGGGAAATATATCTAGATCTCTGAAATTTTGTGATGTGTGTGAAACTGCTAAAAAGAGAACTGCTTGCACCTGAGGTGCCAGGGTACAAATAAATGTAGTCATAGGAATGATGTTTGTTTTTAATCTTATAATTCCTATTAGTACTGTTATTAAAAATCACAAACTGTGTTTGGAGATCACTAGCACACATGCTATATAAAATTTTTGGATTAATAAGGGTTTTAAAAATATTTATTAAGTTACATATGAATATATAAAATCCTTTAATTTTGGTAGCATTGCAATGGATGATATTGTTTCTTTGCTTCAGTCTTTGATAAATTGTTCCGAAATTGACTGATTTTATATATACAGTACAACCTCCCAAATCCGGAATCGTTCAGGACACGGCAATTCCGGATTTTGGAATTTTCCGGATTTGAGAGGTTTTTAAATAACACTACAAAGTTTTTGGAGAAAAAAGTAAAATGGTTTAATTATTAAATAAACCTAAATACAGAACATATAATTACATTATAATTTAAACATTTCAGTCAATAATATCTGTTGGCTTTAGTTTCAGCTTATTAGAAATTTTTACTCGAATCCTATATAATGACATAATTTCATATTCCGAGATAAAATTCCGGTGTTCTAAGCCTAATATTGTTAAATCTAATGATTTTATCAGGTCTTCCGTTGACATTCTTTTGTTTTCGGGGCATTCCGAATCAATTTCACGATCGCTGTCATCATAACCTTTGTTATTTACCCCACTATCAATAATTTCAGAATCGCTCATGCCGCATTTACACATTCGCGATCGCACCACCCGTAACACCGCATTAACACAGTCGCGATAGCGGCGAGTCGAATTGAGGGGGACGAATGTGTAAACGGTGTTCTCGCCGTTTCTCCTCGCCTATCGTGGCGAATGGCGCCGGGGGTCAAAGGTGAGAATGGCGATGGGAAATCTTGTTCACAGCAAGAGGCGGGAATGTGAGAACGGTCACTCGCGTCCATGCAAGAACGTGACTAATGTCTCGCGAATGTCTTACGGGTGGCTCGATCGTGAATGTGTAAATGCGGCACAAGACATTCGAGAGACATTAGTCACGAACCTGCATCGACGCGAGAGACCGTTCTCAATTTCCCGCCTCTTGCTGTGAACAAGACTTCCCGTCGCCATTTTCCCCTTTGACTCCCGGCGACATTCGCCCCCCACGATTCGATTCGCCGCTATCGCGATTGTGTAAATGCGGTGTAAGAGAACAAACGATCGGCACATTTTCGTCGATGTCTAAAACTTCCTGTATGATCAATTTATCCATGTTAATGTTGCCTTTATTCGCACATTCCACTAATTCTGCTATTTCAGCTTCTTTCCCAGACACTTGAAAGCCCTCAAAATCGCTGCTGTCACTTCCTTGAGAGGAAGCGCAATTTTTTACCGATCATTTTGGTAGCGACATCTATCGGTGAAATAGAAAAGTAAAATTGGCCATTTATTAAAGCATTCCAGATTTGGGAGGTTTCCGGATTTGAGAAGTTCTGATTTGGGAGGTTGTACTATATATATATATATATATATATATATATATATATATATATATATATATATATATATATATTATTTCTGTGTAGCTGGAGGAATGACACCTGCTTGAAAATTTAAGTTGCTGAATAGAGAATTTAATACTGTTATAGTGTTTACTTACTTTTATTTTATTAATATTTTTTCAAGTACACCTATACCTCACTATACGACCGCTCTTTATACAGCATTCCGCTATAACAGCCTTTTTTAATTATGGTACTTTTTGAATTTACGGCCCACAGTGTTTTGTTATATGGCCACAACAACAGAAAGTGATGATGGCAGCATATTATAGCTTAGTGATTCTTCATGTTAATGTTTGTCATCACATTAAAATAGTTTTTAAACATTTTATTTTATTTTTTTTATTATATGTATACATATGTGCATATTTCTTTTGTTTCGTGTTAATATGTTTATTATTAGAATTTCTGTTTATTATTAGATCATTTTGTACTTTTATTTTTATGTAAGTATTTTTATAGGAAATAAAAAGAATAAAATGCTTTATCAACTAAAAACTATATTTTTTATAAAAAATCGGAACAGATCCAATTAAATTTGTATCGGTTTGTATCAAAGTAATTGATTTGTTATACAGCATTTCGCTTTGCAGCCAACTTTTCTTGAACGTATCTAGGCTGTAAAGCGAGGTATGGATGCAATCAAATGATAGTAATAATACTTTATTTAAAGATAAATCTTATTGAGCTATCTCATTATATCCTAGTTAATAAAGCCTTTGAGAAATTTCTAAATGTTTTATTTCAGGAATTTTTTCTTATAATCTAGCTTTTAAAATAATCTGGTTATGAAATGATCTCATCATCTTCTGTCATTTAGCTGTTGTTTGGCAGACCTGAAGGATCTGTAGCTAACAGTTTTAAAAATACTGGCCTAATCTAATCCTTCTTATTTGCTTTTGTAGTCATCATCATAAAATAAAGGCATCCCTGTCTCGAAGATACTCAAGGAAAGACAGCAGTGATGCCCCACCTGTCACCATTTCTCCTGAGTGTGAGAAGGACATCTCAAAATTAAGCATTTTAAAGCCTATTATGAAGACATTCGGCTGGGAATTGTTCGCTGCTGGCTTACTCAAGTTGGCTGGGAGTGTCATTTTATTTGCTAACCCACTTCTGTTAGAGTAAGTATTGATATGAAAATTATATTTCTTACTTTTTAGGTTTTGCTCCATTAGCTACTACAGTCAAACCTGTTTTTGTGAAGTAGATAGGGACCGCACAAAAAAAAATATTTCAGAAACTTCATAAATAGCTATCACAAATAATTTTTCACCACATATTAAAGAAAAAAAAATTTTATGCGGTGGAGAGGGACTGCATAAAAAAAGTCTCACTTAGAAAATATGTCAAAGCTTTACGAAATAGCGAGAAAGTGCTTTCCAAACAGAAAGAATAATTAAATTACACATGGAAACATTTTAAAAAATTTTAATTTTTCATTTCAAACATGGAGAAATTTTCAAAATGTATATAATTCAATACTATTTGTAGTAGTCCAAACCGTGCATATTCTTCTGATGAACTGGATAGTCATTGCTTTCGTCACTTGAAGGTATGATAAGTTGATTTATTTTAATGTAGGAATGCGTTCCTCCATAATGGTCCATGATAAAGCAAAATTTCAGAAGTTAAAACCGTCGTCACAAGTTATAAATCAAGAGTGGCAGAATATTATTTCTAAAAGAATATTATTTCTATCATTTACACGACACATTACCCCCGATTTTCTGACATATGTAACTTGTTTTCTTACCATCGACCAATTCTGCATAGGGTTATGACTTATCTTTCTCTTCATATGTAGGAATTTTACTGTAAAAAAAAAGAGGTAAGCAATGATAATTAATCCTATATTAATAACCTGCGGTAGTTTCGTTAGAAGAGACTACCTGAATTGTTTTGTTTCCATGTAGTCAGTGATAAGTTTTTGCAACGACGGTTATTTCAAATTGACGGTCCAAATTCCTCTTTCTGAAAATCTGAAGATCATTTTCTCAGAATCTGTAGAAGGAGGAGAGCTTATGATCCTAGGACCAAGGCCATCCAATCCCCTAGAACCCATGGCGAGTACCAGTGTGGGAGAGGGAATTGAAGCTATCCTTCTGCGAGAGAGGGAGGACGACTCAAGTGTGGGCAGAGTGAGCTGCCCCGAGTGATAATTGTTGAGTGTTAATCTCTAGGTTTTAGACTGGATAGTAGTCTTAGAATAATATGTAAACAATTGTATAATAATTGTACATAAAGGTTGTAAAGATTATATGCTTCTCGTGTTCTCATTTGATGAGCACATGATGTTCGCTGCACAAACTAGCTGTGGGGTATCTGAAGCTTGCTCATAACCTGAATTTTAGCTCATAACTCGATGGAAAAAATCTGCCAAGAGAATGCTCGTATCTCGAAAAACTCGTTAGTCGAGACACTTGTCGAGGTACCACTGTATATTAATAATTTATGCGATATGGTTTGTATATATGCGTGTGTAATTCTTTAAATCATTAGAAGTTCTCTGAGTTTTTGTCCTTAATTTAGATGAAAATTTAAAATCTAAAATCCCAGAACCAACTGTTAAAGAGAATTCTCTGCTTTTTTATGTCCAAGATTTGGTTTCAGTGTCACTTCAGGCAGTACCAGTAGTGATGGATCTGAGGATTTTAGTTTCAGTGAAATTAGTTGAGTAATTTTTTAACTCATATGTTTAAAGTTGGTTATAGTGGCAACATATCACACCCAGGCAAGAAAAGTGACACAAGTAAAAAAAAAGCAATTTTGAGGTTATGCCATTGAAAAATATGTATGAACTGCCTCAAGTCTTCAAAAGTGGAAATATTGTTTATGTATGATTTATATATGTATATTGCTTATGTATGCATTATATACAGTGAAACTTCTCTAGCTGGCCACCTCTATTCTACAGCCACCCTTCAAAATAGCCACACTTTTTTTTTTTGAACCATTACTGGCCTCCATATAGAAGTCAACCCCTATTCAACAGCCAACCCTCAAAATGGCCACTTTTTTAATATAGGATTATGTTCCTCCATAGTCCTTTGGAAAGCAAAATTTCAGATGCTAAAACCATCCGTCCATCCTCACGAGTTATAATTTTGGCAGCATGCCAAACCCAGTCTGTATCACTTCGACAAGCAGTTAACACTTTCAGGTCTGAGCTGTTTCGACCTTATGTCTCCCTCTGGACTGAGGGTTTTTGATACTATTCGTTATTTTTTAAAAAATACTTTGAAGATATATATCTTAACAATTTTTTTTTATTTAGAAATTTTAAACTGATTTTATTCATAATATAGAAACTATTTAAATTTACTGAGAATTAATATTTAATGAGAAATTATTGAAAAAAGCAAGTTTTAAAGTAAAAGAAAAAGTTCCACATAATGAAACATTATTTTTTAACATGAAATTTTAAATAAAATTGAATTAAAACTTACCCAAATGGTTTACAAAGATCTACAAATAGCTTTTATTTTTAAATAGCATCATTTAACAAAATTTGCTTTGGTGTGATGTGATTTTTGGTGTGATATGATATTTGGTTCTATGGCTTTGGATATATGGCTCTGATTTGAATTTCGATTCTAGATCGTTTCATAAATTTCCATCTGTTAGGTACTGCCATCTGTATTTTTTTTTTTAAAAGTAGAAGGCTCATAGATAATATCTAAAAAGACGGCGAACGTTTATAATTGGCAATTTTGTAGTTGAGTGAGTTAAAAGTTGACCCCGAGAGACTCTCAGGCTTAGTTCACTTCAAAGAAAATGGGAACCCGAGTGACACTCGGGCTTAGACCTTAAAGTGGTAACAGTTAAACAGAAAAGTACCAAAATGCATTAGAATTTTGACATACATATATGTATACATACATACATACATACATATATACTTACATATATATATATAGATATATGTATACATAACACATACATACATATACAAAAGAGGTAAGCAACGATAAGTAATCTTACGTTAATAACCCACGGTAGTTTTGTTAGAGGAGACTATCCGAATTTTTTTCTGAATCATTACTGGCTGCCATAGAGAAGTTTCACTGTATATATTATTAGTTTTTATATGCGAATACAATCAACAGTATCAGATAATATATGTTTAAAAAGGGAGTGACATTCTTCTGAAGCTTTGTTTAACATTTCAGTTTGCTGATTGCTTTTGTAAGTAGTGATGAGCCATACTGGAGAGGTTTCTGCTATGCAGCTGGTATGTTTTTTGCTGTATTATTAGAGTCTTTTCTAACAGCCCAGTATGAATACAAAATCTACTCAATTGCCATGCGCATACGTTCCTGTACTATTTCTGTGATTTATAAGAAAGTGAGTTTGCTGTTCTCTTATTTGGATTTTTTTAAAAGGATGTTTCTTTTGTACATTTTAAGTTGAGCATATTTTGGTATATTTATATTCCACTGACCATGTATTTTACTATGCAGAATATATTTAATTCATTCCATTTATATGTGCCATGTTTACCATAAAAGTCTTCTTGAATGGTAAATATGGCACATGGAAGTTCTTCTTGAATATTTTTGTTAATTGTCGATGTGAAAGAAAAAAAACTAATTGTGTAAAAATAAAAGTAAATTTATTGTGGTTCTTATTTAATATTTGTTCTTTTCACTTAATTTTGAATGCCTTTTTTTTCTTGCTTTTCTGACATTTCTATTTATTTTAAATTAAACTTAGAAATCTTCCAAAGTTAATATTCTACTTAAAAGATCTTAGAACTTATTTTCATTCTCTATTTAATGTATAAATGGAAATCTAACCTTATTTTTTCAAATTCATTCTTTAATTGATGTTAAAATGAATATATTTATTTTAGTATAAATTATTTATTTTATGTTTCTGTTTTGTGTATCTTCCCATATAGTAAGCTAGCAAATTTTTGAATAAACACTATTGATAAAACCCATTTATAATGTTCGACCGAGTAAATTTCTTGTTGAAATATTCAACTAATTGAAGAATTGCAAGAAATACTTAGAGACTTTAAAAGAGTTCAGATTTAATATTGAAATGGAATTTGTAATTTACTTCTGAATAATTATTTTTAAGTTTATTAAAAGCTGTATTCTGACTAAAATTCCTGAAGATTTCTTTTTTCATTTTGAAATTAGAAAATGAAATTAAACTGTATGGGAAAACTAGCTGAATACCCATGCTTCGCTACGGAGTACATTCAAATAAAATACAATGGTCAATGTATGCAATTAAGGCAAAAAAAAAAATAAAAAATTTATAAAAAAATCGTAATGGATATTTTTATAGACAAAATAATGTAGAAGAAAATATTCAAATTTAATACAACAGTCAATGCATGCAATTAATTTGTATGTTTAATATCCATAAAACATACTAATTTGAATTAAATTCTTTAAAAACTTCCATCTCAATTAGTCTAGTGGTTAAATTTTATTTTTTACCGTATTTTAATTTTGTTTTTGTCAATTTATTTTGTTGTTATGCACATGATACAAAATTAATTTAAAGTATCACAAAAAGACATGATCAGCACAAAACCCCATGATCAGCACAAACCACATGATCAGCATTTAATAAATTAAATTCTAAAAATTAATCTTTAAAAATTCACCAAAAATCAGAAAATGGAGGTAAAGATTCAAAAAAGATTTCATTTTAAAGGAATTTTTGTGATCTTTCTCGTGATATAAATTTTATGACCGTCAGATTATTATTTTAAATGCAAACTTTAAAGAATGTTACAAAAGCAGGTTAAAAATTTAATTAAAAAAATCTAAGAAGAATTTTTCAAAAATCTTTCTTAGTGAACCCCTACACTGTAAGAAGAATTGTCATGCAAAATTTCAGCCCTTTAGGTCCAGCGGTTTGGTCTGTGCGTTATCTGTCAGTCAGTCACGGAACTGCTATACATATATAGATGACTACTTTTTCTGAGATGTAGCCAAGCACTTTGATGAACCACTTAAAGTCAAAACTCCTAAGAAACAAAAGTGTTCACTGATGGAATGGGAACCCTTCTGTAAAATTTCTGTAATACTTTGTAATAAAATAAAATATATATCATAAATGGGACAATGTATGTTAAACAAGATTAATATAGAAGTTATTGAATGTTGGATATTTCAACAATCAGTTTGAGTCTAAGATGTTTCGACACAGGGAAAAGAGTTTGCTTTTTTTATATCTATTTTGATAGGAATGTTTATACCTTTGAGGCTGTGCAGTTTACATCCTAATTTGTAAGAATCAGATTGGTCATATTTAAATACATAATTTTTTTTATCAATAGATTTTATCAATAGATTTTAACTTATCCAAATTATCAACCCAGATGTTGTTTGCAGGTTTTTTTTTTTTTTTTTAGCTTTCAGTTTCCCAGACGAATAATCTATATATATAAAACAGTTCCATGACTGACTGACTGACTGACAGATAATGCACAGACCAAACCACTGGACCTAAAGGCCTAAAATTTTGCATGGCGATTCTTCTTATAGTGTAGGGGTACACTAAGAAAGATTTTTACCATGTTTTTATTAACTTGCTTTCTTGTTTGTCTGGTACAAATCTTGCAATCGATTTTTAACTAACTTCCCGACTAGCTAGACATTTGAAACTTTTAGAATTGCTCAGAACACGATGACAATGCATTATTTTAATACTTTTAGCCATCTTTATTCCATATTTTAAAATCCATTATGTAAAAATACGAGTAGCGTCTGCAGCCAAAAGTAACTGCGCTACAGGCACCATCTATTAACGTAATATTGAACCTATTAAAGTAATAGCGAAATTTAAAAACATGGTATATAAAAAGTCTTTTTATCTTGTAATTATTGAAAATTCTTCTTAGATTTTTTAAATTAAATTTTTAACCTGATTTTGTAACACTCTTTAAAGTTTGCATTTAAAATAATAATCTGACATTCATAAAATTTATATCGCAAGTCAGATCATAAAAGTTCCTTTAAAATGAAGTCTTTTTTGAATCTTTACCTCCATTTTCTGATTTTTGGTGAATTTTTAAAGATTAATTTTTAGAATTTAATTTATTAACTGCTGATCATGTGGTTTCTTTTCTTTTTGTGATACTTTAAATTAATTTTGTGTCATGTTCATAACAATGAAATAAATTGGCAAAAGAAATATTAAAATACAGTAAGAGATAAAATTTAACCACAAGACTAATTGAGATGGAAGTTTTTAAGAATTTAATTCAAATTAGTATGTTTTATGGTTATTAAACATACAAATTAATTGCATTCATTGACTGTTGTATTTAATTTGAATTTTTTCTTCTACACTATTTTGTCTATAAAAATATCCATTATGATATTTTTGTAAATATTTTTTTTTGGGCGGGGAGGGGGTCATTAATTGTATACATTGACCATTGTATTTATTCTATATATATATTTATTGGCATTAATTGCATACCTTGACTGTTGTATTTAATTTAAATGTACTCTGTAGCAAAACACGGGTATTTAGCTAGTTCTCCAATAAAAAGGACCTATGTCAAACCTATTCATGTAAATCTATGATTCACAGTCTTTTTCAGTTAGATTATTTTTTTATTTGTAATTAAATGTCCTTTGATAGGGATTAACACTCTTTTACAATGCAATTAAAAAATGATTTTTCTAAATATATATTTGAGTTCTACTTTCTATTCCTAGGCTCTGACTTTATCTACTTCAGCACGTAAGAATTTCACTGTTGGGGAAGTGGTGACTCTGATGTCGGTGGATACCCAGAGAGTGATGGACTACATTCAGAAGGCTTTTCTTTTGTGGTCAGCCCCTCTTCAAATTGGCATTGCTATTTATCTCTTGTGGCAACAGTTAGGAGTAGCCACTATGGGGGGTTTGGCAGTAATGATTCTAATGATACCCATCAATGCATTCATCAGTATCTTCATTAGAAACTTTCAAGTAAGGACTTCGAGAGTTAGAGATAATTTTTTGCATAACTTTTTAACTTTGCTCTTAGATTGATTTTTAATGCTATACAAATTATTTACTCATCATGTTTGCAAAAGTCTGACCTAAAAAAAAATGTTGCTCTTAGACTTTTGAGTAATAATAGTTGAATTCCAACCATATCATAGTTTAATTCTAGTTTTATTTTGAAAGAATTTTTTTGTTACAAACTTGTGAAAAAAAACTTTTTTTTAAGGTATTACTGATGAAGGATAAAGATCGCAGGACCAAGCTAATGAATGAAATCTTAAACGGTATCAAGGTATTAAAGCTGTATGCATGGGAGAATTCTTTCCTTAAAGAAGTGATGAACATTCGAAACAAGGAAGTTTCCACTCTTAAATCCCAAGCCTATTTGAATGGAGCCATTTCTTTTGCTTTCCTTTCAGTTCCTTATCTGGTATTAGATCATTTCATGCTCCAGTCATATTACAGTTGAACCTTGTTATAACAAACTTCAAGGGACCAAAGGTTTTGTTTGCTTTATCCGGTGGTTCGCTATATCCAAACCGTTAAGAAAAATGCTGGAGTTCACAAAATAACTCATTAGTTGCAATGAGTATTCAATAATGATGTATTAAAAAATGATAAATCTATTAAAAATGAACATTAATGAATTAAATCAATTAAAATCAATTTCATTAAACTGACACAATACTAATTAAATTATGTACAATAGGAAAATGGCGGGACCAAAATTTTCGTTTGTTATATTCATGAGTTTGTTATATGCCAGGTTTGCTATAACTGGGTTCGACTGTAATATCCCAGTTTTTATTGCATCTTCTGTTTATCTATTTTATAAAATATTGGAGGTTTTGGCATGGTTGTTATGCTGGGCAAAATGCATAAAAATATTTGTTTGATATCTCTATTAAAAAACTAATGTATTTTGTGTATAAAATGTTGTGAATTTTGTTTCAGAAACAGAATTTTTAAAAAGTGCTTCAAGTAATTTAAAAGTTGAATTATCTAAAAAATGAAGACATATTGGAATAAAACTTAAATATGTCATGAAAAGACATTTTTGTTTTGAAATTTGAGGGCTTTTTCTAGATAACTTTATTTATATTTCCCCCCCTTTTTTAATTAATTTATTTATTTTTATAAACCAAGCTGTGATTTTATTTTATACTAATTTTTATACAGATCTTTTAATTTTCTGTAACATGAAATAGAATTATAAAGGTTTTGTAGAGAAAATAAATTTTCATGCATAAAATACTTTTTAAAATTTTAAGAATTTTTTCAGTTATTGAGCTTACTGCGCTAAATCAAACACAAGTATTAAAAATTCTTTTCTAGATTATTAGTTGAACTGTTTGTTTAATTAAAGTTTACTCTTAAGTGAAAAAAAAAATGAATGTTCTAGTATATCTTGTTATTATGCATTGCTTCATAGTAGTTCCTCAAACAGGACAATATCAATTATTTTACATCTATGAGTACTGGTTTTTTGCCAGACATTATTCTGATTCATTTTGTGCATTTAAACATTGTCATAAATCAGGGGTGGGCAAATTGTGACCTATGGGCTGATGTGGCCGCAACAGATTTTTTTGTGTTGTGCCAAGACAGCCAGAAAAACTGCCAATATATTATTTAATATATATTTATTGATTTTTATGATACAATTTATACCTGTTCTGAAATGCAAAGTTAACTAATAAATGTAATAATTTTAAAAGCTGCAGCCCTCCGCTAACCTCCACTTCAACAAAGTTGCCCTCGAGCCAAAAAAATTGCCCATCCATGTCTTAAATAAAAAGGGTAGCATTCAGTGGCACACCCAGGGGGGGGACGGGGCCCTGACCCCCCCTCCAAAGAAATAGAAATTGCATTATGAATATTGATTTTGCATTATAAATATTTTTAACCATTTATCTCGCCCCCCCCCCATGCATTATAAATATTCTTATCCGTTTTCATCCCCCCCCCCCAAGAAAAAATCCTGGGTGCGCCACTGGCAGCATTTGTGAGTTTTTTTTGATAAATCTGCACAAGGAAAATTGTTCTTTAGACTGCAAAAAAAAAAAAAAATATGTTTATAATATTAAAATTTTTTTTAAAAAATCATCTCTTTGCTTAGACATATTTAATGTATGTAATGGCATTTCTCTGCAGTTTATTATCCTGTACTTTTTTTTCCAATACGGCAGACAGTATCTTGGACAATATCCTTACCTCCATGGCACACCGCAGTTTGCTAGCCATTTTATTATGGGGGCACCATCTACAGTGGCGTAGCGAGGGGGGGAAGGGAGTCTATAATGCCCCGGGCGCCTCTCGCAGAGGGGCGCCAATGGTCCCCAAGACCATTGGACCACTTGGCCCCCAAGACCATTGGTGGGCCCCAAAAGGTATCATGCCCTGGGCGCCAGTTATGCTCATTACGCCACTGAGCATTCGATCTGAGTACCCTCAGCACCGAAAACCAGTATGCTGTACCACACGGTCTCCACAAGCCCTTTATCCTGTACTTGAAAGATGGATATAACAGTGATTCATTAGCTTTTGGTTATTACCTAAACTGGCACCAGTTTAACTGATTTTAAGCAACAAAAATCTAGTAAAAACAAAACAAAACAAGTTACTGAAGTATCTGTTAATGACGTTTAACAGTGTCAGTATCAGGGGTAAAATTTATTTGAAAAGATTGTAGCAGCCCATATTTTTTTTTCTTCCCTAAAATGCATGTATGTAAGTACTGAGTACCAATATTGGTATGCTACTAATGTGAATTCTACATTAGGAAGTTCAGAACTGACTATTTTACCAGTTGTTGTGTAGTTACTGTCTCTGGGCTGTTTGAGCTCTGGTTGTTTAGTTTAGAAATTATAATTCTGATTTTTAAAAATTTATCTTATTTTGTATACAGGTATTCCTTGACTTACAACTGCTCGACTTTAATTGCAATAAATTTTTTTCTCATAAATACTGTTCCTTGGATGTGCAGTAAATACCTATATGTATTACATAATTATTAAAAAATATGATGCAATATTCTGCAATATTATAAAAATTTATGACACAATAATAAAAATGTATGATGCAATAATTTCGATATCCCCACGATAAATCAAATAAACCTTCACTGGCTTCAGAAATGGCTTCAACTTTTCATTACATTAATAAAGGACTAAACAATTAGAAGCAATGGATGCAAATGAAGAAAGATTTACAAGTGCAAATTTGTATTCAGGAAAATCTGGCTTGCTACCAGACAATATACAAGGAAAAGAAGATGCAAACTGTTCAAGCTAACTATTAAAACTGTTATAACTGTTAAACTGGGATAACTGTTAAAAAAACTCAATGTATCTTCTGTCACAAATTCTGAACCAATGGATTGTACTAACATAATAAGTAGTGATGACGAAGAAGAATCTATATCTTCTAAATACACCTTTATTTTAAATTACGTATGTATGAGATTTAAAAATATATGTATGCACATATACGAAAAAAGAAAAAGGTTTTAAACTCGACTTAGACCAACTCAACTTATGACCAATGTCTCAGTCCCTATCTCGGTCGTAAGTCGAGGAATATCTGTATATATATATATATATATATATATATATATATATATATATATATATATATATATATATATATATATATATATATATATATATATATATGTCAGACTATAAAATATGGGGGGCAATCGCGCGACCTTAAAATGGGATTTTAGTTAATAAAATATAGGATTAACAATTTAAAAGTCTGGGAGTTCAAATAAGCGGCGTAATGTATAGCAGTGAAAATATAATTAATGGGTTGGCTTGATTCAATTTCGAAGAACCACAGAGAGGATTTTAGGTAGATGTAGCCTTCAGCTGGCGCTAAGAAAGGAAATGCATCGGTCAGGAGAAAGAACATCTGACATGACGAAATGAATAATTAATGAGCATCACTAAGTGTTGGTTTTAAGGTTGGAAACAAAGAAGATTTTCAGTACCATGGGGAATTAGGAAATGATAGGACGTGTCGCTCAGCGGTACGTATTTTCGGGAAGGATTGGGAAGTAGTGTTTAATAATGGAGCTGAGAGTCGTTAAATTAGTTAATAAATGTTATTTAGTGATACAGGAGTTGTCAGAATTTTTTTCAGATTGGATTCTTTATTGCCTCGCCACCGGACCATCGTTGACTGCATCATGGTTCTCAAGTTTCAGATTAAGAGATATTTTGAGAGGGGATGAAGCACCAACGTCCGACATATATATATATATATATATATATGTATATATTATGATTAATTTTATTTTATTTTATTTATTTATTAATTGCTATTGTTATTTTTTTGGTGGGGGGAGAGGAGCTGAATTTGCATTAAGTTTTAGGTCTTTTACTATTTTTGGTATATAATTCTCTATAAAAAGTACTCCTGCATGGCAAATTTCTATTTAAAGTGAGCACCCATATTCTAATCTATCTACACTCAAATTTATTTGGCTGTACATACTGAGACAATTAAAACTTCTATACTTTAGTTGCTATTGTCCCAGTTTTACTCACTGTATTTTCCTAGAGAAATATGAAAATGAAATTACATATTAAACATTACCTCCTAAGCAATTTATTTTAAATCAGAATAAATTATTGATATATATTTCTGCTTCTTTAACAAATCTCTTGAAAAAATAAGAAATTTTTTTGTTATTGTCATAGGTGTCTCTTGCTAGCTTTGCTACTTATGTGCTGATTGATCCAAATAATGTGTTGGATGCTAATCGAGCCTTTGTATCTCTTACTCTATTCAATATTCTGCGTTCTCCTACTGCTTTGCTACCAATGGTCGTTACATATACTGCTATGGTGAGTTACTTATTTTTTCTTTGTATGATATTTTATGAAAAGAATTCAAACTGGGTCATGGAATCGACATACTACTGTAAAAACTTGACAATTTTTGTTACATGCTGAGAAAGTAATCTCATATGTTTAAAACCACACTTTTGTTTGGTAATGTAAAATCACTCAGTGTCGTTTTTTATCATTTATTGCTATTAAAGATATATTAACCTTTTCCTTATGGGGTGGGATAGCATGTATCTTAAGAATTCGGGCCAAGAATGAATATATATATATATATATATATATATATATATATATATATGATGTGCCGGAACTGTAACATTCCGGGTGGTGTTGGGGGTATTCCGAATTGTGTATATACAGTGATTTCTGCTTATAAGAATCACGTTTGTTATTACTGTTTTTGATTCTTATAAGCAGTTGATTCTTATAGCCGAAATTCAAGTTTTTGAACAGGCACACACATACATATATATACATATATTAGATAATTTACCATAAAACACTCTTTAATTTATGGTAATTATCTTTTATTAAAATTATTTTTTTATAATTTTAAAAATACAGTAACCACCGCTTATAGTGATCAGAGGTTATAAGAATCAACCGTTTATAAGAATCAATATCGTGAAAACAAAAACAAATGTATTATTTCCATGTTAAAATTTTCGCTTTAAAGAATCAATCCACCGGTTTTAAGAATCAGTTTACACTCTTCGCTTTCCTTTCATTTTGCCAAAAAAGCCACTTAAACCCTCAAAAGGCACGAAATTCTTTTTTTTTCTTTTTTTTTTTTAAAGAAAGATTGATAAGATGGGATGGAATATAGTCATATAAATAGCCAGATACCTCAAAAATAATTTTTTTGGAGTTACCTAGTTCTTGCATTCATGTGACGATATTTATACAGGGCTCAATTTGAAGTGGAACGCGCAGGAACAGTATTCTGGTACCTCTCTTTAGGAAAAAAAGAATTACGATAGTTAAAAACATTTATTTAATCAAATATTACTCTGTTGCTAGTGAGTGAGCCTGGCGTATTATATATATATACAGTAACCACCGCAAGAAGGTGAGCTAGAAGGTGCTAGAAGTAAACGTAAGCTAGAAGGTGAATCTTCGTCTGAGACTATTGGTATTGAAAGAGGTATAAACAGCCTCTTGAAAACTTCATTACGTCAAAAGAAAACTTTTTCTTGCTCCCTTCCTGTAGTTGAAATGTTAAAACTGTTATGCAGGTATGTTGTAACAAATATTGGATTTTTTTCTTCTCTTACTATAGTTATGTGTATCTACTTAGAGGTCTAGAAATTAAGTTGTATTTTTAAAATTATAAAAAATAATTTTAATAAAAGATAATTAACGTAAATTAAAGAGTATTTTATGGTAAATTATCTAATATATGTATAAATAGGTGTGTGTGTGTGCCTGACCAAAAACATAAATTTCGGCTATAAGAATCAACCGCTTATAAGAATCAAAAACAGTAATAACAAACGTGATTCTTATAAGCGGAAATCACTGTACACCTCAATTCCTAGACCTATAAGTAGATACACATGATTATAGTAAGAAAAGAAAAAAATCCGAGATTTATGTACTTCAGTGTCCAGGAAGCCGCAACCAGAATGTGGGAGGTGGTATAAAAAGAGTCCCTATTTTTGTTTGTCAGTGGAGAAAGTGAAATCGGACCCGGATGGGTAAAGATGCCCCCGGGTCAAGCTAATAGGACAGTGTTGTGCTAAAGTGTTTAAGGGGAAACTATTATGCTATGTCTAACAAAGAAAGGGATGGATTGTACGACTATATTCCATCCTATCTTATCAATCTTTCTTTAAAAAAAAAAAGAATTTTGTGCCCTTTGAGGGTTTAAGTGGCTTTTTTGGAAAAATGAAAGGAAAGCGAAAAGTGTAAGCTGATTCTTAAAACCGGTGGATTGATTCTTTAAAGCAAAAATTTTAACATGGAAATAATACATTTGTTTTTGTTTTCACGATATTGATTCTTATAACCACTGACCACTATAAGCGGTGGTTACTGTATATATATATAATAGGCCAGGCTCACAAGCAACAGAGTAATATTTGATTAAATAAATGTTTTTAACTATCGTAATTCTTTTTCTCCTAAAGAGAGGTACCAGAACACTGTTCCTGCGCTTTCCACCTCAAATTGAGCCCTGTATTTATATTGTCACCTGAATGCAAGAGCTAGGTAACTCCAAAAAAATTATTTTTGAGGTATCTGGCTATTTATAGCTAGATTACATAAGAAGTGAATGCAATAACTAGAAAACTCACTTTGCTGCTAACCTAATGCCGTCTGTTGGCTAGTGTAATAATTAGAAAAACAGAACGATGAGTATTTTCTCACTGGAAGAAGTAAACATTTAAGATCTTCATGACCTTGAAGAATCAAGTTACCTAGTTCTTGCAATCAGGTGACGATATATAACCCCCTTAATGGCAGTTCTTACAAAGGGGGTATGAAATTTTCCGTTCTAAAGAGGGAATCAGAAAAATGGGCCCCATAAGCTGAAGGTTAAAAATGGATTGGGGACATGCTGGCATGCATATAAATAAGAATTTAAAACATTTGAAACAGCAGATTTTTAAGAAACTTTTTTGGGTTATGCTCAAAATAAATATCTGTAACTTTTAATTTTTTAATAATGTGTGATGAAATATATTTTTTATAACTACTGTTTGAAATTATTCTGATTTGAGAAATTGTGTGATAAGAATATTCATATTTAGGCTTTCTATTGGTAAAGAAACATTATGAGTGCCTTTATTTTTCAGTTTGCGGTTTCCTTGAACAGAATTAACAAGTACCTGCAGAGTGATGAAATTGATCCTAGTATTATTCAGCATGATCCAGCAGAAAGTAAATTGTGATTTACACTTATTTTAATTTTTATTTTTGGACTTTTTTTTTATTTCAGATTAAGGCACAGACAATGTTTTTCTTTTAAATACAGCTTGTGTATGATTTTTGCTTTCTACAATATTATATTTAACTGGTTATATAAAATTATGTATCCGATAAATGTTGTGTTGAGTTAACTTATGCAAGGAAATATGTTAAAATAATCAAGGATTTATTATTTGTGAGAAACATGGCAATGAATGTCTAGTGCAAAGATTTTTAACGGGGTCCAGGTGGACCCCTTTGGGGTCAATGGAAGTTTAAAAAGGGTCTGTAGTATTCCAGGGGTATATGGGGGGTATAAGATAAATTTTTCTGTTTTAAAAATTTATTTAATTTTTTAGGAATGTAATTATTAGATAATAATATCCGTTTTAATATGGATAAATACAGATTTGCATAGGGCGGAGTACTCCATGCATCTAAAGTTGAATGTCATGATGCTTTTGTATAAGCAGAACAGGGGAAATCCACTGTATCTTAAACAGCACATGGGTCCTCCTGATGCAACCAGTCAGAAGCAGTTTCATTTTTTCTTGACTATGTTTGTGTAACTACAATCTGTTTCTGAAATCTTGTTTATATTTGTGAAATTAAAAATGAAAATAGTACAAAAATAATAAAACATAAACCTAATGAACCCCTTTTTCTGATTTTTTGTTCATATTCTTAGTCAAATTGTTATCTTTAAGTGTTTTATGTACAATTATTAGTATTATAATTATGTTGTATGCTGTATATTATAGAAAAAAATGTGAGGGGGGTCGATGAAAAAAATCATTCTTTTAAAAGGGGTTGATGTAGGAAAAAGGTTGGGAACCACTGGTTTAGTGGATTTGCGAGAGATTCATGTTTAATATGTATTGAGACATATTTATTGCAAGCTGTTTTGCATCTTTTGTCATTTTGATATTTTATACCAAAGCTCAAGAGAGCTTCAGAGCAAACTACAAAATAATGAGAATAAATTCCTTTTGAGATTTTGGCTCAAGTGCTTCATGCCCAGCCTAACTCAAAGACCTTGGATATCAGGGATTAATATTTTTTAAAAGAGTTTTGTTCTTCACAAAGGATTTTAATTTTGTATTTTGCATTTCAAGTTAGGGTATGTAATTTAGTATTATAACTTATGTTTACAGCATTCCTTGAATAAAAAATAACACTATTTCCCCATTCTTTTGTCATTATTTGGTTTTCAGAAATTGTGCAAAAGAGACATCACTTAATTTTTATGATTTTATGCATCAAATGTTTAGGAATTCATAAAGTAAACAAGGTTAGTGCAGTGCAGGATCATATTAACTGCTTTTCTATTCTCCAGCTTTTATGATAATGAAAAAAACATTGTCTGCCCTTTGTCCTTTTTCTACTTTGCTACTTTTTTCTAGGGTATTTTATATAATTATTCCATAATTATAATTAATAATTCTATAACTATAATTTTATATAATTCTAATAGCTTACATTTAAATGTAAAACTTTTCTTAATGTAAAGCTCTTTCAGTGTCATTACTTACATTGTAAAAGACCTATTTTCATTAATAGTCCATTTATGGATTACCCATAAAAAGGAGAAGGGAGAGGGAAATTTTCCCCACCTCTCAACTCCACTCTACACTATACAAGATATAAAAGTAAGTTAAACAGTTGTATGCAATATTTTTTCTATGTACCACATCACCCCATAGCTTTTGTTCTGATTTTATGTGTTAGCAAAGGAAGGATGTTTGAATAAGCCATGTTAATTTTTTCTAATTCTCCCAGATTCCACCGTTACCATTCAAACTATAGCAAATCAAAACCAACCTACTTCATGCTTAAAAATACAGAAGTGCAGAACGATAATCAAATATATGACAAATTCCTCCAAAAGTTTTGTTCTGCAATGGATACTATCCCATTGTGGCATACCAAGCAATGAAGCAGCAAATTTATAAGCAAAAAAAGGAACCTCAATATCCCTTTGTGTTCCCAATAAAATACCATAAACTGCATGTAAGACTATAAGCAAAAATAAAGGGTTCTTTTATTTCTGACCTCCAAAACTGTATTCAAATAAAGTCTGGAGCAAGAACCGGAGTGGTCTTCCCGATTTCCCGCATGAAATTGTGGCTGCTGCTTTCAGGATTGCAACTGAACATGACTGCCTGGCTGTGTATTTAAACAGAATGGGAATTTTTTCTAGCCCTATGTGCCCTCTTTGTATTTGTGACAACATGGACAGTAGGCACATCATATCCTGTCCCACCTTAACTGGACGTTCTCTGTACAGACGTTATTGGGAGGCCAGTGATTGCATGAGAATTGTATCTTAATTGCTTTTCTTGTTTATGTATTTCCCATTTTTTTCTCCTTTGCAGTTTTTATTTTTCCTCTTTTTTTTGGTAAACTTGAGGGCTTTGTCTACAAGTTTCTGCATTAGAAAAAAAAATTCTTAAATCATGTTATTTGTTTTGATTTTCTCTCTTAAACTGTTTGATTCTTGGTTTTGTGTCAGACTAGCCAAATACTTGTGCTTCGCTATGGAGTACATTCAAATTAAATACAATGGTCAATGTTTGCAATTAATGACAAACAAAATCAAAAAAATATGTTTATAAAAAAAAATAACGGATATTTTTATAGACAAAATAATGTAATAGAAAATATTCAAATCAAATGCAACGGTCAATGTATGCAATTAATTTGTATGTTTAATATCCATAAAACATACTAATTTGAATTCAATTCTTAAAAAACTTCCATCTCAATTAGTCTAGTGGTTAAATTTTATCTTTTACCTTATTTTAATATTTTTTGTCAATTTATTTTATTGTTATACATGTGATGCAAAATTAATTTAAAGTATCACAAAAAGAAAAGAAATCACTTGATCAGCATGTAATAAATTGAATTCTAAAAATTAATCTTTAAAAATTCACCAATAATCAGAAAATGGAGGTAAAGATTCGAAAAAGATTTCCTTTTAAAGGAATTTTTATGATCTTTCTCGTAATATAAATTTTATCATCCTCAGATTATTATTTTAAATGCAAACTTTAAAAAAAGTTACAAAAACAGCTTAAAAATTTAATTTAAAAAAATCTAAGAAGAATTTAAAAAAAATCTTTCTTAGTGTACCACTACACTATAAGAAGAATCACCATGCAAAATTTCAGCTCTTTAGGTTCAGCGGTTTGGTCTGTGCGTTATCTCTCAGTCAGTCAGTCAGTCATGGAACTATTTTATATACATAGATAACATCCTACACATTTTTATTTGTAGAAGATTCTGTTGTAATTGAAGATGGCACATTTTCATGGACCAAAGATGAAGAACCCACTTTGACTGATGTTAATTTTCGTGTGAAGGAAGGTTCGCTTATAGCTGTTGTGGGCCAGGTTGGATCTGGAAAATCGTCGCTCCTCTCTGCTCTCTTAGGAGAAATGGTGAAATGGTCAGGCCGTATTAATGTCAAGGTAAGTTTGTGTTCTCTGTGGCTGTTAATCTGTTAAATATAAAAATCATAACTTTCTAAATTTTTAGGAAACAAATTTTTGATGTTAAATTGAAATCTAAAGTATCCAATTTAACCCTTAGACCGTTGAGTTTTCACCATCTAGTTCTTCACCCAGCATTGTGTTTTTTTTTTTTTTTTTAAACATGTTTCGGAGAATGTGCATTTTCAAGGGACGTTCAAAAATGCGAGTTCGATGCAGTTAAGTTATTCAAATCAAAATAAATAGTACAAAATAAACAAAATGTAAAATTTTTAAGAATACATATATATATATTTATATAATGTACAGATTTTTTTCGTTCATAAATTTCTTATAGTATGATATATTTTAAAGCAAGGTGATATGCATAAACCCACTTCACAGTCTTTACACCATATAGTCTATTCATCACTTAGTCCACTATTGTCTTTTCATCACTTTGTCATCGAATAAATCTGAATATCACTTTCGGAATCACTTGAAATGTAAGTTCGAATAGCCTTTAGCTTTTGAAAACCTTTTTAACTCCCTCCATTTTATACTGCATGTATTCTCAAAATAACCACCTAAAAATCTACATATCAAGAGAAATTGTATTCGAATGCCATTAGGTGCTGTCATCTATTGATGAATGAAAAGATCAATTTAGAATGTGTTAAACATGTTTGTAACATGCAAAACATCAGAAAATCCAGATAGACGCATCCAGCACATCTGTAATGCTGGGGGAAAGACTGCTGAACATACTGAGCATGTACGTAATGGTGTAAGGGTTAATTAAAACTCTTTGTACTGAAGAAAAGTTTTGTTTGATTCAAAATAGACTTTGTTAATAATCATAGTAGTTTGCAAGTTTAAACTTGGTAATAATTGTGTGAACCAAATAAGGTGACTATAGAAATTTACTTATATTTTATGGAATTATTAATATTTTTAGCATATTTTTTATCAGAAATCTTTAAAATATAATACAGAGCAATTGCTAAATATAGAAATTGAATGTGTATACATTCTGTGAAATGACTCATCATTTTAATTTAATGAATTGATTTTTTTTTTTTTTTAGAGGTAAATTTTTTCAGTGTTTATATTCACTATCACTTTGTAACTTTTAAAGCATGAGTAAGTAAAATTAGCACAAAACAATACTGCTAGATTTCAGTCCTTTATTTAAGGATATAAAAATCAATGTAATTATTGCTGTTTTTGATTAGAAATTTAAATTTTATTCCCATCTGTTTGTGTTTAGATTCTCAGATAAAGCTCTTTAGCATCCAGTAATAGTTGATTATCAAACTAATACTCAACTGGCCTGAATACCTTTCCTCAATCTTTTTTACCTCTTGATGAACCTTCTACATGATTCTTCTCTAAGGAAACCAAGATTTTGGGGAAAGTAGCGAGAATGAAAAAAAGAAGAGTTTTTTACTACTGAAAGTATCCTTGCATTTGGCCAGAATTTTATTAGCTACTAGTTTGTCATTGTGAACTTCCACATTATCAATAAACATTATGATGACAACTGTAAAATCAGCCCATGCTACTTTTTTTATTTTCTCTGTTTTTTATTGTAGGGATAAGGTTCCTTTTTTGTTCAGTTTTATTGTATTCCTGCTTGAATCCTGTGTGCCTTAGGTTTAGCTATAAAAATTTGTTTCAGGATACAGTGGCTTATGTTCCCCAACAAGCCTGGATTCAGAATGCAACACTTAGAAAAAATGTTTTATTTACTAAACCATATGATGCCAAACCTTATAAAGAAGTTCTTGATGCTTGTGCTTTGTTGCCAGATTTAGAAATTTTACCAGGTGGAGATATGACAGAAATAGGTGAAAAGGTGAGTATTTGCATGTCATAAAGTAATTCTTCATGCCTTTCACTGGTGTGTTTCCTTCTTTACGATCAGTAAAAATATTTAATATTAGTTTTATCAATTGTAAGTTACAATGAAATCATAAATTGGACATTCTTTAACAACATATTGATTTTGTTGTATGGAATTACTGTCTTATTTGTATTGTGCTTAAAGTCCTTAACTACCCAGAAATATAATTTAAAATATGTGATTTGCTGCCAAGTTTCATATGGTTTTACTTTTATTTAATTCTTATGGGTAAAAAAAAAAAACCTGGAAAGGTAGGAAACTTTAAAATTAAGGTCACAGACACTGATGAAAATTCATGATTATGTTTAAAAAAGTTGGAGAACATTAAAATCATAGTCAAAGAAATTTCAGAACACTAAAAATTCCATATACTATTACTACATTCACAATAATTTTCAACTCTTTAGTGTACTTGAATCATGTTTTGACACAAAACACTAGTAAACCTATAACAGAAAGACTTAAAACTCTTTTACAAATGGACCATAAACATATTTTTGCTCACTTTCAAGGTTGACAGAACAAATGCTTTATTCATGAGATCAAAATAAACACACCCATGTTGAGGCATCTGCCACAGGTCCCAATTTCTAAACAGATGTAAGAGGTTCATTATTAAGAATATATAATTATACAGGGTAATCCAAAATACAGGCTAAAGGTATCCAAAACTCATGACTTATTTTTATGGAACTACCTATTAAAACGTTTAAAAAATTATTTAAATAGAAAGAATATCTCACCAAGTTTTAATATCAATCATAGATTTCGATCATAGTATCATAGATTTCAATGTGTGTACCTTTTGTAGCATGGCAAACGTCTAAATGGTAATCCAGTTCTCTCCAAGTGTTTCGTAGCATATCAGGAGTTATTACACAAATTGCTTGAATGATACACTTCTTCAACTCATCCACAGTTTCAGTTTTTTGTTTATACACAACGGATTTAATGAATCCCCAAGCAAAAAAAGTCTAATAACGCTTAATATGCTACAAAACACTTGGGGAGAACTTGATTACCATTTAGACGTTAGTCGTGCTACAAAAGGTGCACACATCGAAATCTATGATACTATGATGAAAATCTGTGATTGATATTAAAACTTGGTGAGATGTTCTTTCTATTTAAATATTTTTTTAAAATTTCTAATGGGTAGTTCCATAAAAATAAGTCATGACTTTTGGATACTTTTAGCCCGGACACTCTGTATTGTTGTGCTGATGTTTGAGTGGATAAACATATTAACAGAGTGAACTCAACGATCTTAAGTGAAGCAACATGTAGTACTTATGCTTAGTCATTATCATGAATTAATCGTTTTAATTCTCTCGCAGCACTCTTTCAGATACATTATCTTCAATATTGTGTAAATGAAACTTAGAGTGTGCTTCTTGTGGAAAATTCTGCTGTTTCCCCTGATATCAAAGATTGTAATTATTTACATCATTGTATCTGTGAATTGTCCATAGGAACAATCATACACAAGGCTTCCCAGCCTGATGAAGAACTGTAATTAATAGTTCCAATTGTAATATTTACTGTGGATAATTTAAACAACTTTAATTGTTTTGTAGATTTTAAGAGGTTGTATGTTTTTGTTTTCTGTTAAATTGCCTTGAAGTTATAATTTTGAAATCTTGGACTTCAAACGGAAGCGTAACTCAGTGCAGTGTTTATGAATGACCACCTTTTAATGAGTAATGCAAATTGGTGTATTTGTGTATTGCTAATGAAGCCTATTGAGTGTGAAATGTGAAAAAAAAAGGATTGATTTCCAGTTATTTTCTGTCTAACATTTGGTAAGTATTGCTCAGTTACTGTTGTTTTCAAGAAAATTTCTGGGCTAAAATTACTAAACATTTTTACTGTTGATCTTTTCTATTTCTTCTGCTTATAGCTTTGAGATTGTTTATTTCTTATTGATTTCAAATACCTTTTTTTTTTCAAGCGGTTTTTTATCCTTTTTAGGGCATCAATCTGAGTGGTGGTCAAAAGCAGAGGGTAAGCCTTGCCAGAGCTGTCTACAATGATGCTGACATTTATTATTTTGATGACCCCCTCAGTGCTGTGGATGTTCATGTTGGGAAACACATATTTGAGAACGTCATAGGTCCAAAAGGTGTATTGAAGAAGAAAGTAAGAGTGCATGACTTGGATCAGTAATGTTGTTTTCATCATAGCTGCTCATTCTTATTGTCAGTTTTTCAGTGTGGAGTAATTAATTACTTTTGTAACCAGTTTTTCACAGGCTTGAGGGACAAAATATTTCCGTAATACTTTTTTTCACTTCAGTTCCAAGGAATGCATGACTAAGATACATTATATTTAAAAAGCCCTTTAATATATACATCAGAATAAATCAGGTTGAATGCATGCATCAGAAATGCTATAAATATAACATTTAAATTTTATATGTTACAAAAATTTAAATTAATTTTTCTTACAATTTTACAACATGTTCTTATTACATCATATCTTGTATGAAAAGCAGAATAATAATTTTCTTAAGGTCTGTTTAGAACATGTTAGGGGGTAATTGTAAATGACATAGTGGTCATAAATGGGGCAGGTTGCAGTACCCTGCTAAAAGGCTTTGCAGGAATGCTACTACATACATACAGGAAGGAAATAACAGATTTATGGTTAAAGTTTAAAAACTTTTTTATTACATAATAGTCAAATAATAAATAGATATATCATCCATTTATATTTCATGTAATTTTAATTTCTCAGTTTGTCTGGAGGTTATTTTATTTTTACTCAAATAGAAGTTTTATACACTTCAAAATAAGCCTTCATTTCGGATCAGTAATGAAATTAGTTTAAATTCTTATAAACTTATGAGTACTATTTAATATCAAAAAGTTCATGAGTTATCTAGTTCCCTATTAAAATTGGCCTTCTGATAGTGAAATATTTCATAAGTATTACAGTTTGTTTATAAGTTAATTTATGGAGCATTTGATGCCAGAGAATTTGTTATACATATTAAGCAATCATTGTAGTTGTTGGTTAACATTGCATATTTACAGTCAACTAGTTTATGTGCTTAAAATAAATTATTTTCCTGAAAAATATCTCATAGAAGTATATTTTCGGCATTTATGTTAAATGAAATACTCATATTTAATTCATACATACACACACATATGTATGTATGTATGGTGCTCATGTGAGCTTATTAGCTTAGTACTTGCTGTGTCATAAGTTAGTACTTTTACTAAAGTATAAGGGCATGTTCACATAGAATCCATCAGCATCAGCATAAATTTTTTTATCCAGTCAGGGGACTCACGACTCTTAAGTCTACGAAATAAGGCAAATTTTCATACTTTTCGACTCTTTGTAGCTATTTCAATTTACTCCCAATTTTTATAAATTTTATATATATGATAAAGAGCTATATTAACTTTAAGAAACAAATTTTCAATTTCCAAAATCATTTTAAATCATATTTAAAAAAATGCTTTAGAAATACCTTGTTTTTTAAGTATTTTTATTGTATACTGGTTTGCGCGCAGAACTATGAAATTAATTTTACATTTAAATGCATAATTCCTGTTTTATATTTAAAATAAATAATTCAAAATATAATTGAACACAAAACATTCAACATTAAAATATATTTTCAATTTTTTTAAAACTGCTAAAAATAAACTTAAAATTTCCTTAAATTTTTGCATAAATTTACCCCTGAAAAAATAATAAAATATGCCCGATTGCCCTAATTTTAGTTCAGACACAATAAAATAACATGATTATGCAGTGATAAAAATTTCATAGAATTATGTTTCATAGTTTTTGAGATATCAGTTGCGTAATGATGCAAAATTACATTTTGAGAAAAATGAGTTTAAAGTTTTACTTACCATAAACTTGATCAGTTATTAAATATTTGGACATAAAAATCACTTTAATGGCATTTACTTAGTTACACCAATATGTTTTAATATTATGGTAAGAATTTTTGTAAAATAATGCATTTTTATAGATGAAAATCATCCATATTGATGTTAGGAAACAACCTCGATTATCAAACTCACTTATAAGATATTTTGGTTTTTCACTTATTTAGATTCCTGCAAAAGGCAAAAAAGGAAAGACATTTTGAGAAAATGGAGATAAAATTTTCAATTATATTAAATATATTTTCAGCGAAATCCTATAGAACCAAATCATATTACTGATGACACACATAGCAAAAATAAATGAATTTTACTGTATTTATTATTTCACACATTTATCAAAATCCTCCTGGTTCATATATCGTCCCTTCTTCATCTCTTTGTTGTTGGGACAACTTAATTTTTGCTAATTTTCTTCTTCTCCTAGCATGTAAAGTATTTCTATTTACCATTCTTTGAGCAGAGCTAACTCGTTTTAAGTCACTGCGAAGCTGAGAGATAATAGCATTCATTCCTGGATGCATATCCAACAGCCTCATGACAGCAAGCCTACCCTTTTTTCCTTCATTAAATAAAATAGCAGCTTCATACGCAGCTATTTCTGCTATTCTATTACCAGATCCAGATATTTTGGGGCATATCTGCCATATCAGTGAATTTAACGATTCATTTGGATTCTGGGTATGGCTACCAAGACACCGCTTCAAGAGATCAGGTCTTGACAAATCTTTGAACACTGGTTTTATGGCATTCATCACTGCAGGTGGTAACGTGACTTTATGATGAAAATTATCTACAGTGCCACTTGAAACAGCCTGCTGGTACTTGCACCATGATTGTACACCAGTCGGGCAAAATGAATGCAATGGCTCATCATCAGTGGACCGAGTATGAAAATATACCGCCCAGACAGCCTTTCGCATATCATCTAGTGATGCAGCATTTTCTCTAATTGCATTTCCATAATATATAGTTAGTTTGTTTATTATGGCATCCGTTAAACGTCCTTTGCCTGATAAACCTTTGCCATCGTCCAACTTTTTAGATCTATAATCTTGCTTTAGTTTCCTAAGGCGAGTGCCCATTCTCTTTTGAACATGGCCTACGCATTCAAGTTTGGAGACAGCTATATCACTATAAGGTTTGCTTTCACAAATTGCAGAATATGTTTTAGCATCCCCATCTCCAATGTAGTTTATATATTTCACTCCCCTTTCCTTTACAGATCTCTGAAAGATGTTCACCATTCCATCTACTTCCATCTTTCCTGAAGATCCTGAATGGTTTTTCAGGCAGTTTGGCGAATGTTTTGCTTTCCATTCTTCGAAAGCTTTGCCTGATCGTTGGCCTTTCCAGGCTGAACAGATTCTGCAAGATGATGACAGCACTTCTATGTCAATAACTTTACCTGTATCAGCACCGATTATAGTACATACTCCTATCTGAGAGGTATGCCCTCTTGTCTTCCAAGTTCCATCACCACTAACGGTGATAGAACTCGAACCTGTTTTAGAAGCTTCTTCTATTGCAGCATTTTTCATGCTGTCAATAGCAACAGATTTTGATGCTGTATTAATATGTTTGCATATTTTGTCATATGCATTCTGTGTTACAGGTTTACCAAAATCCATGATACCACAAAATGTTGTGAGAGGTTCCAAACCTTGTCCTATACAACGCATTGCATATATGATGCGCCTGTTTAATTCAGGCACATTTTTTTTTTCACCAATCATTTTGGAATTGTTGAAGCTTGTACTGAAGTGGCATTTTTCACATTTCATCGAAATTGATGAAAACAATCCTCTCTTACTTTTCTCAGTAACATTTAAAGATTTTGAACACACTTTACACTTTAAATTATCTATTAAAAATGCAAAAAGGATATCTTTATCCATTATGATATATCCTTGAAATCTGTTACCTTGATCACAATCACTTTCACTTGCACACACACTGCCAATTTTTTTCATCGATGCACTGTCCCGATTACAAACATTTTGTTCATCAGATGATGAAGGAGGTGGATTTATATCACTCAATGCACTGGTACTGTCAGTATTTTCACGAGTGAATTTCACGTATTTGTTGCCATGAAAACGGCGTTTTTTTGCTCGCTTTCCTGAAGCTCGTTTATGACTTTCCATTTCGAAAGGTTTCACAATAATTAAAATTAATCTAATAAATAATCTAACGCAGAAATTAAACGTATGCAAAGCACTTAATAATAAAATATGAACGTTGTAAATTATAAATTTTCCACAGAAATGAACTGAAAATGAGACGCACAGAATCAACGCTTTAGCATGTAAACAAGCTTCGCACTGCACATGGCAAAATCACAAGGTCAGAGTTGAGAGAGATTGTTACTGCTTCCCATTAATAAATAAAAAAATAAATAGCTCGGCGAAAAAAAAAGTTAGCTATGCAACATGAAGAAGAAATGCTAAAAGTGGGTGTGTCACATGTCCTTTTAAGTGATGTTTACATTCTTGCTTTTTATATTTTTATCAATCTCTCCGGAACTAAGCGGAATATTTTCATGCGGTTTGCTTTATTTTGTTCAGAAATGATCAGGCTTTAACATATATTTTTTTCAAAAAATCGAATTTTTTGAAGATTTAAGAGTAGTGAGTCCCCTTAAATGAAATACTCATATTTAATTCATACATACACACACATATGTATGTATGTATGGTGCTCATGTGAGCTTATTAGCTTAGTACTTGCTGTGTCATAAGTTAGTACTTTTACTAAAGTATAAGGGCATGTTCACATAGAATCCATCAGCATCAGCATAAATTTTTTTATCCAGTCACATACCAATCCTTGACACATTTAACCAATCAGCACCAGTGGAATCTTTACAGCTGGCACTGATGGATTCTATGTGAACAGGCCCTAAGAGTTAAATATGATTGCCTTGAAAATGTTTTATACCTTACAAAGATTATAACTTCTTTAGTAAAAATTATAATTTTCTTTTATTAGTTCATATGTTGCTAAAGTGTACTATTGAATTTATGTGCTTATTTCTAATTATTATGACCTACATTTTGCACTTTAACTTTTTGGTTGTATGTGACATGTAGTAATTTTTTTTTAGACTCGCATCTTGGTGACCCATCGAATCAGTGTTTTGCCTGAAGTAGACACCATCATTGTCCTCCAACAAGGAAAAATCAGTGACATTGGTTCGTACAAAGAGCTTCTTGCGAAGAAGGGTGCTTTTGCAGATTTTCTTATCCAGTATCTCGAGGAAAATGCTGCTCACAGTGCAGATGTCATTTTACCTGATGAGCTCAGTTTAATTGAAGAAATCGCTGCCACTGTTGGTGTGAGCCCTGAGATCACTAGGTTTGTCTGTTTGAACTATAACAAAATACTGCCTCCCTACAAGCCTTACTAAAGTCCTAAATTTTCGATTTTTTAGAAAATTTTTGTAGTTATTTGTATGTTTCAAAAGAGATGGGGTCAGCCCCCCCCCCTTTTTCTTTGTCTTCAAGTTTTGAAAAAGTCATTATTTTTAAAGTTAGTACAGTGGAGTCCCGATAATCTGAAATGCTTGGGACCAGATCCTTTTCGGATTAAGCGAAATCATTCTTAAAATAAACTTAAATTACATAATAACATGTGATTACATAAATATTACATATTTCGTATGATTACACAGTTTATTTTATAAGGTACCGTGCTGATATTTATGTTCAACAACTTGCCATGAATGTATTTCTCATTCATGGCAACAGCATTATTTGTTGTAACGCAGTTGGCAACATACTGTCACTGTTTACACTCAACAAAGCTGTAATTCCATATGTGCTTCATTCTGTTAATTAAATTGTTATAAAAGTTAGACGAGGCATTAGAGCTTTTAGAAGCTTTAATTAACAGAATGAAGCACACATGGAATTACAGCATTGTCGAGTGTAAACAGTGACAGTATGTTGCCAACCATGTTACAACAAATAACGCTGTTGCCATGAATGAGAATACATAAGTTGTTGAACATAAATATCAGCACAGGTACATAACCAAATCTTGGGACGAAATGGGTGACTGTTGAAATGGTTTGAAGGAGCCTGTCAATGTCTCAGACGAGAGTAAAGGTGAAGCAGAGGGTATCCTACTCAGATGCTGTGGCTATATTTGATGTAACGCTACGCTAGAGCAACACTCCGCCGCGACCCCAGTGGACGCCATTTTTCTGATGTGTTGGCATAATTTGGCTTCAAGGGAGGGGTATTCTTCTCTTCGACAAAAAAATTTAACAGATTTTTTCAAACCAATGTAGTTCAGTAATAATTTGTTGAATACATTGTCTAACCTTGAATTTTCTTGTAATTTTCAGAAATATACTTTATATTACTTAGTATCACTGTGTTTTTATTGTATCCTTAGTTCTTTTTCATTTTTGGTTTTGGATTAAGCTGACTTTCAGATAACTGAAGTTCGGATTATTGGGATTCCACTGTAGTATATTTACTCTCTTTTTGTGTCCCAAGATTTATGTTAATAACCACAGAGCATGCATTTTGTAATTAAGTGGAGATGAAGAAAATTAATTTTTGTTTGTATAATTAACTTTTTCAATTTGTAAAAAAATATAATTAGAATTTTTGTAGTGAATTTATGGTAGAGGTTTATTTTGTTTTTCAATGTAAAATGTTTTATGAATTAAAAAGTAATTGCAATTTTTTTTATGTAGGGGAAAGTGTAGTATCTTGGGACCATTTTAAACAAATATTTTTCCTAAGGCTATAATGTAGCTGTAGCTTGATTTTTCCAGCAACTATTTACATTTATTGCTTTTGAAAGAATTTACCTTTTTTATTTATTTATACCTCAAACAAAATTTGTTTAATAAATTGTTTTGTTAATCCATGCATATGTCCCAAGGTACAACATGGCGTAGTACCTTGGGATACATGTTATCCTTAGACTGTTTAAAGTAGGCTGCAAAATAAATTAACTCCACACATACTAAATTACGTATTTATAACTGAAGTAGTTATGAGAGTTCTTTATAAAATAACCCAGATGGATACAGATCACAGAACTACTTTATTGTACAACCTCTCTACATGCTAGATACATTGCAACTGCGAGAACACCACACATCGGCGAACACGATGCCCTCTATCGTGTATTTTCAAATGCACTTGCTGTGCTGCCAACAGTTATACAGCACAAACACTGTTTCAACATTTATAATAGTGAATAATGATTCAGAAAATTACGTTAGTATCTTTTTTAATAATAGAATGTAGGAATCAAGAATAACAACATTAAATTAACTAAACTTAAGATTTAAAAAATTCCAAACTGGGATCAGCTGTTTTGTAAAATTTCTTGAATATCATAGGCATTGAAATTAATTGCTAACTTCAACAATTTTTCTGCTGCTCTGAACTCCCTGCAGCCAATGGAAATGGTAATTTGCAGAGATTATGCCACTTTTGTCGATTTCTTAGACTTTCATTTTTCAAAACAAACATATTTTACTTGTTTTAACAAGATACTTAAGCTCATAAATAAAAGTTTTCTTTTCTCATAATTTGCACCACATAATTAAGGGCCTGATTCACGACGAACACTTTTCTCCCGTAATCCTGTTTTCTTCCTCAGGTTTGTGATGCGAAGGCAATTTGCTATTCACGCAAATGCGCAGAACGTTTTCTCCCGCAACACAATGTCATTCCTTGCGGACGCTACATAGCTCTCGCAAGCGAAGGATAAACAGTAATGGTGGACGTCATAGCAATCGGTAGCCTTCGACTAATTCATAGTGGCTAATTAATTAGTGGCTAATTCATTTAGCATTGAAAAATGAATGGAGATTCTGTGATTGAGACTATCCATTTCAGATGAACAAAAATGAGTTTTATTTACACTAGCTTCCCAAATTGTGTAGTTGCTATTCACTGTACACATGTAAGCATAATCAAACCAACAGATTTTGATTAAAAAATGTTACATGAAGAAATTTGTTTAAATTTATAAATTTAATTTTTTTGTGAAATATTAAATAGTTTTTTCTTTCTTGAACTGGTGCTTTGTCTTATGAATTTTTAACATTTTTTTGGTGCAATTTTAATATGACATTTTAACATTTTAAGGTGTTGACATACAGACATAATTGTATTTTATTATTATTGATTAAATATACATATTTACATAACACATTAGATAAATTATACATTAGTGGAGCTGGAACTCGGCAAATTTACAATTAAATCCTTTTTTTGTGACATATTTACAATGTTATTTATATTATCTTTTTGATGTTTTTTTTGTGAGAATTTCTTTGCGAAATTCCCCCGAGATTAAATATGGACACACTTCTAGCTCATCTAACAGAATTAGAAGTTCCTTGTTTGAAAAATTGGATGATCTAGCCATGATAATAATAATTACGTGAAAAGACACAAACGTTTAATAAACATAAACAGACTCGAACTCAGACACGCTAAAAGTGTTCTCATTGGCTGATTTCGAATGAAAATCAATTATATCTTGATTATCACTCCGAGTTATTGAAAGTTTCGGTTCGTTTTGCCAGCGTGACGTCAGTGGATGCAGCTGGTGCAAATTGTTTGTCGTGAATGGCTTTCAAGGTGTCTTCCCCTTTTCAATCGCTGATCCCCCCAACTTGCGGCTTGCAGACTGCAAGTCACTGGCGTTTGTCATGAATCAGGCCCTAAGTTTTCTTTTCTCAGCCAGTTTCACTGATGCATATTCTTCCTGTACGGATCGATCTTCTCTCAAGTTTTCCCTATGTTGCTTCTTGGCATTTTTCTATAAATAAAGGAAATAAGCTTTTATACCTTTAAGGTAGTCCCAAATAATCAACTCAAATAAAAACATTGCTAAATTTAGAGTTCTAGAACACGTAAAATAAAGAGTTATAAAATAAACAATTAATTTAATTTTTATCAGTTTAATACATTTCAAAGAATTTGCTATATTTGACAGCTGTATTTGCTATATTTGACAGCTGTATTAATTTGCAAACCCAAACAGTTGTATCAAAGGATAAAATAAATATTGTACCTTGAGATGTCCCACGGTACAACATTTATTTTGTCTTGAGGTACAACTGTTGCTTTTATAAATAATACAGTCTACATCAGTGGTTCCGAACCAGTGGTACGTGAGAGCCTCGGGAGTGGTCCAGCATCACATATAAAAAAGTTGTCAAATAAATAGGGATTTTGAAAGCAATGTTCATTGAACTAAATGTTCATCTGATGACTATCAGGTGTTGAATTAAAATTTCTTAAAAGTTTAACATAATTATTTTATTATTAGAGCTGTGGTCCGCGGATAACTGGTGGTCCATGAGAGCCTCAGAAGTGGTCCAGCACCACATATAAAAAAGTTGTCAAATAAATGGGGATTTTGAAAGCAATGTTCATTGAATTAGATGTTCATCTGATGACTATCAGGTGTTGAATTAAAATTTCTTAAAGGTTTAACATAATTATTTTATTATTAGAAAATGATGCCTGTATCCCTTTTACCTGATGGATATTCTATGCCCCCATACCTCTCAGAAGGTTACCCCCCTCAAGTTGGTGATGGATGGTGGTGGTCCACACATGGATCAATTTCTGGCTTAGTGGTTCGCAGACTTCTACGAGTTGGGAACCACTGGTCTAGATAGTTGTATCAGGTTATGTTTATTTTGAAATTGTATCATCATTGAGTAGAACAGATTTCTAACTAACTTGACCAACCCTAAAAACATATATAATTGTAATCAGTGAAAAAATAATCATCAAAATGAAAAATCCAAAATATTTACTTACCAGAGTTCATATTTCATTTAGTTGTTCAAGAAACACAACAAACACCTTTGGACGTCCAATCTTTGTGAGAAGGTTTTCTAGTAGCAAATGATAACCTAAAATGGGTTATTTAGGTATTTAGTCACAAGGAGGCAGCAGGCAGCACAATATAAACTGTTTCAGGGTACAGCTGTCCCATGATACAACATTTTTCCCTATTTCATTAGCATTAAAGGTAGGATTTTAATAGAGAAATGTCCTTTCTCATGAATTAAATGAGAAAATTAGTTTTTTGTAGTGCATTTTAATTCAAGTATAAATCTTTAAGTGATTAGGCAATTATATCTCTGTCATATTTATAATACTTTTATACTATTAAATTTTGATTTCTGATTGACTGATATTGCTTGTTATTGTAATTAATCATTGGCATGAAAGTTTTGAGTGCATATGTTACACCCTAATAATTGCATAATACAGTCGATTCAGGTTAATCGAACCACATTGGGACATGATCATTTTGGTCTTAATAACTGGCTGGTCTGATTAAATGAACATGCCTTATGTTACAAGACAGGATTCGGTTCGAAAATGCGGCTGGTCCGATTAATCAGTGGTCCAATTTACTGGAATCAACTGTCCTTAATAACAAAGTACATAATAACATGATGAATTTACATGAATATACATGAATGAGGTTGTGGGATTTCCCTGTAGGTTTTTATTTGTAAATCTGAAATTTTCTCATCTGTGTAATAGTGCGATAATCTTATAACTCTACGTGGCTTCTGTTGACAAATGTATTTTCTAATGGCTTTAGGCAAATCTCAAAAAGAAGTGATGATGGGAATGAGTCAGATTCTGCCAATGTAGATAAAATGAAACGGACAAAGTCTTTCTCTTTTCCTGAATCAGGGGATGCCCTTCGAAAGCGAACAAAAAGCCAGTGTGATACACCATCTAAAGATGTTGCCCCTTCAAAACGATCACCATCTGTAAAGGCTGTTAAGGAGAAGCAGTCC
Source organism: Dolomedes plantarius (assembly GCA_907164885.2). Lineage (NCBI taxonomy): Eukaryota > Metazoa > Arthropoda > Arachnida > Araneae > Dolomedidae > Dolomedes > Dolomedes plantarius. The sequence continues at coordinate 53,470,508 of OU015499.1, read as the reverse complement.
AAGCTTATTGAAAAAGAAGGAATGGAGATAGGATCTGTAAGTATATTTTAAAGAAGTATGCTGTGGGCATGGCATCCTGAAAACATGGCTCTTAAGAATGTCTTTCCAGTTTTGGGTCTCTAGAAGTTTTTTTAAAAGAATTTTTTTAGGCATTTGTAAATTATAAACCTTTAAGCATTTACTGTAGGAAATTAAGGTATTGTTAATTTTAGACCTTATTTAAAACTAACAAAAAACATCTTTTTTACTTCTTTTGTTTGCTTTTAGCCCTTTATATCATTTTGTATTGTGTAGATCCTTTCATTTATGTTAGGTGTTCTGCATACAGTTTTCTAATAATAATAACACCTGTGATGTAATAAAAACTACAATTTTCATGATTTTCTTCCAGTTGCATCAAGCTCCTTAAAAATTCTACATTTCTGTACCAAAGACTTTCACTTGAGTTATTTCTCAAAAATTTTATTTTGCCAATATCTATATATATAAAGCAGTTTCATAATTGACTCACTGACAGATAATGCACAGACCAAACCGCTTGACCTAAAGGGCTGAAATTTTGCATGGCGATTCTTATAGTGTGGGGGTGCACTAAGAAAGATTTTTGAAAAATTCTTAGATTTCTTTAAATTAAATTTTTAAGCTGTTTTTTAACATTCTTTAAAGTTTGCGTTTAAAATAATAATCTGAGGGTTATAAAATTTATATCTCAAGAACGATCATAAAAATTCCTTTAAAATGAAATCTTTTTCGAATCTTTACCTTGATTTTCTGATTTTTGGTGAATTTTTAAAGATTAATTTTTAGAATTTAATTTATGAAATGCTGTTCACGTGGTTTCATTTCTTTTTGTGATACGTTAAATTAATTTTGTATCATGTGCATTAGGGCCTGTTCACATAGTAGTCTGGTAGCGGATGTGTAAAAGGAAAGATGGCGCTGAGATGGAAATAAACCAATCATAGCCATTAAAAATTTCATTGCTAATCATTTGGAGGTTTGTCATTACTTAAATATATTTCTATACTTAATGCTTCCACTACCGGACTCTTATATGAACAGGCCCTAACAACGAAATAAATTGACAAAAAAAAAAAATCTAAATACGGTAAAAGATAAAATTTAACTACTAGACTAATTGAGATGGAAGTTTTTTAAGAATTTAATTCAAATTAGTATGTTTTATGGATATTAAACATACAAATTAATTGCATACATTGACCATTGTATTTAATTTGAATATTTTCTTATACATTATTTTGTCTAAAAAAATATCCGTTACAATTTTTTTATAAATATATTTTTTGTTTTTTTGGCATTGATTGCATACATTTACCATTGTATTTCATTTAAATGTACTCCATAGCGAAGCATGGGTATTCAGCTAGTTTTTTTATATTTGTTTAGAAAAGCTTTTAACTTTTCCCTTTTTTTCAGGTGAAATCTTCAGTGTACCTTGATTACATGCGATCATATGGAGTAAGGAATTGTGTTGTGACCCTATTGGGTTATGCTTTTCAAACAGGTTTTAGCCTTGGGTCTAGTCTGTGGCTTAGTGCTTGGAGTAATGATGCTCTTGATCCTCTAAAAGCTCAAGATACGAAAATAAGAGATTTACGCCTCGGAGTATATGGAGCATTGGGTGCTGGTGAAGGTAAGTTTTTCCTCCTTGCTTGCATTTGATTATGATATAAATATATATATTTAATGAAAGAGAATTCTAACCTTTTTCGTCTAGAGATATCCAGTTAATTACAAAAAGTGCATTAATCCCATCCTTGTAGGTATTGCCACTTAATGACAAGAATGTATTTTCAGTAACTTGATGACTAAAACCATCAGGGACTCTAGATATGCTCTCATTAAGTGCTCATTAGCACAATATAGCTTCATGTTAAGAAATATAATTCTGTGTACAGAATTATTCTTAATGTTGGAAATGCAATTAATCTCTATTTATTCCAGTGTATGATTCCAGTATAAGAATCAAATTTTCAAAAACTAAGGTGTTCAGCTGCTGTGTCCTCCTAAGGAACCAATGCCTAAATCTAGGTCTATAATGGCTGTTGAATGAACCTACTGTAGTGCAGTAAATGGTCTCTCTTGTAAAAATGTAGTTTTTGTTGTTTTTGTCATCTTTTGCTATTTAAATTTGGTACTTTTCCATTAGCTGGACGCATTTGGCATTTGTCCTAACAAGTATCGCCATTGACGAGAATGAATAGTCACCAACCTATCAGTCACCAACCTATCAACCCTAGGAAGACAGTTCAATAGGTAGAACATAAGGTAAATTTTGAAGAAGCATTGCCAGATAAAAACACTGGAAGAAGATGGGGGATCAATGGGTATGAATCATGTGAGAGAACATTAAGTTTAAAGACCCAGCTAAATAACCCAGAAATTCACATGAATAAAAATTAGAAACTAATCAAGTACAAACAATCCTTGCTTTCTTCACAATCGTGCACTAGATTGAGCAACAGTGATGAAGCCCCAAATGGCAATATAAAAAACATAAGAGGAACAGCGTGCTATCATTTGCAATTGTACCTAACTGAATTTTTGTGGCGACGACAAAAAGAGGGTCCTTTTGAAGACATCTAAAGGACATTAAATTTTTTGGTCTTCTAACTAAATATTTGCTTAATGAATAAAAGTCATGTTTACTTATATATTTTATTCACTCATGCACGTGTATCACAGGAGTTACAGTTAAATAGACAAAACAGCAAAAAATGCTACTTGTGAATCATATTTGGCAATATATCACTTGCACCCAGCTAACAGAAAAGTACCCTAAATTTTACTCCATGATTCAGGGATTCCACAATTTAAAACTACTTCTGGCTGGTTAAAGAGTCAAATTCCATAATGACCACTAAAAATTTAGAGCAATTTTGTGTAATGAATCCATAGTTTCTGTTAAGTACTTCATACTGAGGAATCCATTATCAGGTTGAAACCTAGATTTGTGTCTGTTTATTGATATACAGGTTTGTTGAAACTACATAAAGAGAAATTTAAAAATTGAAATTTAAGCATTTCTTGCTTACAGTTGCTTTAATTTTTCAAAGTTTAAAGCAGTTCTACAAGTTGTTTATCAAACATTACTACCTGATTCCTCCACAACAGTCGAACACCATTATAACGAACCCGGTATATGACGAACTCACAGATATAATGAACGAAAATTTTGGTCCTGCCATTTTCCTATTGTACGTAATTTAATTAGTATTGTGTCAGTTTAATGCAATCAATTTTAGTTGATTTAATTCATTAATGATAATTTTTTAATAGATTTTATCATTTTTTTTAATACATCATTATTGAATATACATTGTAACTAATGAGTTATACATTTTGTGTACTCTAGCATTTTCCTTAACTGTTCGGATATAGCGAACTACCGGATAAAGCAAACAAAACCTTTGGTCCCTTGAAGTTCATTATAATGGGGTTCGACTGTATTTGTTTTTCAGCTGCTAGTACAAGACAACATAATTCATATGCAAGTGAGATAACTTTTCCATTCAACTTCTGAGACCTGATCAGAATTGGGATCTATAAGTGAAGATTGTATAAAAAAGCTTTCTAGGGTTTATCTAAAAAGTTTTTGGTTAAGTATGATCTTTAAAGTGAGAAAATAAAAGATAGTTTAAGTTTTGAAAAAAAAATTTTTTTCCAGAAATTTTGAGGATAAATAGTTAACTAACTTAAACATGCTGTAAATAATATATTTAACAAAAGGATCCAAGTATTTTATAACAGAAAAGGATGGTAAAAAGTCGGGGGAAATTAATATTGTGCCCATACCATTGTGACGATATGAGCAGTTTCTCCCAGATAGCTGAACATAGAGTAATTCAGAAATACAGAGTTTAGGATTTTAACTTAAGTATTTAATTATATACAATATTTACACACTTCAATTACATGAAATTTTACAGTCATAACCACCCTAAGGCACCTGGGAGTTAAGATTCTTCCCCAACAGTCAGAGTCCACTGACTACGTGAAACGGCACTAAGCCCGGGATTCAAGCTCCCAAAAATGTAATCTGGTCCAAGGCCGCAGGTATCAATCACCTTCTGAGAGTAGATCACAAGTCTATCTGATTATTTTTTGGTCCGAGGTTCTCCACGAAACTCTAAGCACCTCCCTGGAACATATTCTGTCCTATCATGCGTTGGTTCTTTTGCTTAGACACTGATTTGTTGAAATCAGTGACATCAGCTATTTCCAACGTTCGAGAATTTCCCACACGGAGGGTTTTAGTGTAACAAACAGTCCCCTTTGTGCGTGAAGAATGTACGACTCTTGGTGTGTGGCCTTTGTAGCCAGCTGACACCCTCTTGCCAATGGACAAGGAGAGGCATACCGCCCCTCAGCCAGGCGATGACCATCAGTCAATTAGCTTGACACTAGAGTCCAAACCTGTTCACTCCCCCTTCTGTTGCCAAGGGCAGGGGTGACAAAGACACATCAAATATATTCCCACGGCTGACTGCTTGAAGAATTTCCTATTCTTCACACCATAAATAACTCATAAAAAAATTAATTATAAAATTTGTTTAAATATCAGGAGGAAAAATAATATTACTATAGATTTAGAGCTGAGATGTCTTGTTACTCATTGAAAACTAAAATGGTATCTGAAATGTCTTTGTTTCAGTTTTTTTCACATTGGTGTCCTCTATGGTAATGAATCTGTCTTGTCTGAGAGCGTCCAAAATTCTTCATGATGGCATGCTTCGTCATATCTTGAAGGCACCCATGTCCTTCTTTGATACCACCCCACTGGGTCGTATCTTGAATCGCTTTTCAAAAGATATTGATACAGCAGATGTGACAATTCGTTTCAATATCCGAATTATGCTGAGTATGGCTGTACGAGCCATTTCTGCTGTAATACTCATTTCCGTGGTGACGCCTTTTTTTATTCTGGCTTGCTTACCATTGGTAGCCCTTTACTACTTTTTGCAGGTTTGTGTTTTTGCATTTCTTTTATTTCCAACCAATAAGATGCTTAGATGTAGTTTGTTTTTGTTTTTATTTATTTATTTATTTATTTGCTGTTTTTACATTTAAAAAAAAATATTGTACTATGTTCCTATTTTGATTTAGTTGTAGACTAGATTTTAAATAGCATTAAAAAAACATCTTTATGGTTTAGTAATTCTATGCTTAAAAATTTGATAACCTTTTTTGATTTTATTAGCATTAGTCATTAAACTACTCTGTAAAGAATTTTTCATGAATTTTTTTAATTATTATTATTATAGATAGGAGTACTCATTATATATGTTAGTAAGTCTATCTGCATGAAAAGTTGTATTTATAAAGACTAGCTGAATACCCATGCTTCACTACGGAGTACATTCAAATTAAATACAATGGTCAATGTATGCAATTAATGCCAAAAAATATATATATTTATAAAAAAAAATCATAACAGATATTTTTAAAGACAAAATAATGTAGAAGAAAATATTCAAATTAAATACAACAGTCAATGTATGCAATTAATTTGTATATATAATATCCATAAAACATAGTTATTTGAATTAAATTCTTAAAAAACTTCCATCTCAATTAGTCTAGTGGTTAAATTTTATCTTTTACCATATTTCAATATTTTTTTGTCAATATATTTCGTTGTTATTCACATGAATTAATTTAAAGTATCACAAAAAGAAAAGAAACCACGTAATCAGCATTTAATAAATTAAATTCTAAAAATTGATCTTTAAAAATACTTCAAAAATCAGAAAATGAAGGTAAAGATTCAAAAAAGATTTCATTTTAAAGGAATTTTTATGATCTTTCTCACGATATAAATTTTATAATCCTCAGATTATTATTTTAAATGCAAACTTTAAAGAATGCTACAAAAACAGGTTAAAAATTTAATTATAAAAAATCTAAGAAGAATTTTTCAAAAATCTTTCTTAGTGTACCTGTATACTATAAGAAGAATCGCCATGCAAAATTTCCACTCTTTAGGTCCAGCAGTTTGGTCTGTGCGTTATCTTTCAGTCAGTTACTGAACTGTTTTATATATATAAAAGAGAAAAATTGAAAAACAAATCATTGTGTTGGTTTATCAATGTCTTTTTTGTCTTAAATGCTTCTGTGTAACTTAAATGTATATGCTGTCTATGTATTCTCTCACTTTGTCTCTTTCAGAAATTTTATATTCCAACATCCAGACAATTAAAAAGACTAGAATCAACCACTCGCTCTCCCATCTATTCACATTTCGCTGAGACTGTGACTGGAGCTTCATGTATAAGAGCATTTCAGGGAGAGAAAGCCTTTATGACTCATTCAAATAATCTTGTAGATACTAACAATGAATCCTACTACACAAGTTTAGGGGCAAGCCAGTTAGTCACTTCTCTTTTATTTTCAAATATTAATCTATAGTTAATGTTTGTTTTATTGTAGTAGTAATCTTAAATTTGCTTATTTTCATTTGCAGGTGGCTTGCTATCCGCCTTGAATTTTTTGGCTACTCCATAGTATTTTTAGCTGCCCTCTTTGCAGTACTTACACGAGATACAGTCAGCCCTGGCATTGCTGGCTTGTCTGTCAGTTATGCTCTCCAGGTATGCCTCACTTCTAACAGGGCTATCTTGGGATACATTTCATTAATTTTTTGCTTTTATGGAACCTTTTCAATATCCTTGATATAGAACAGTGATTCCCAATTGGGTCCAAGTGGACCCCTTGGGGGGGTCAGTGGAATTTTAAAAAGGGTCTATAGTATTCTAGGGGTCTATTGGAGGTCGATGATAAATTTTTCTGTCTTAAAATTTAATTTAAATTTTTAGGAATGTAATTATTAGATAAGATAATTGTGCAGTTGGGGGACCCCCGTCAGGAACGAAGTTCCTTACGTTACTTTTTCAACTCTAAACGTGATTTAATATGTAGATTTCTATTGATTATATTAGTGTATTTTTGTCATGCCAAAAAGACAGCCCTCTTTTATTCAACCAACTCTCTCTCTCTCTCTCTCTATTTTATTAAAATTAAAAATTTTAATGTATATAATTTTAATATATATATATATATATATATATATATACTGCGCTGTTCCCAGAATGAGTGGGAATAGAAATGACCAGCGCTTGTGCGGGGATTTGAACCAGGGACCTCTTGCTCCGTAGTGTGATAGTCTGATACTCCGTAGTCCGATGCGATAACCATTCAGCCACAGAGTCCTTGAGCAAAAGCTCTTATGAAGGGGGCATAATGCTTTTTCGTTACATGATGATTCCTGCCAGTTCACTCTACTGTAAGCCGCGTAAAAGAACTTTGTTCCAATAATATCCATCTCTTTATGGGGTGGGATAGCATGTATCCGAAGAATGAATGAATGAATGCATGCACACACACACACACATATATATATATATACATACAGTGCTTGATATCTAGAAATTGAGGTGCCAGAACTGTAAACTTCTGGGGTGTGTGGGGGGTATTCCAATTTTGTATATATATATATATATATATATATAGGCCAGGCCCACTCACTAACAGCAGAGTAATATGTGATTAAATAAATGTTTTTAACTACCATAATTTATTATTTTTTTACCTAAAGAGAGGTACCAGAATGCCATTCCGGCATGTTCCGCCTCAAATCGAGCCTTGTATATATATATATATATATATATATATATATATATATATATATATTTCAGTCATTTGGTGTGTATTCTTGGGATACATACTATCCCACCCTGTAAGGAAAAGGTTAATATGTATAAATACAGATCTGCATAGGGCAGAGTGATCCACGCATTGTAAAATTGTTTAATAAAATACAGTCAAACCTCGATATCTTGAACTTCAAGAGAGAGACAAAAAAATTCGAAATATAGAAAATTCGAATTATCGAAAATCCTATGTCATCAATAGTAGATTAGAGGAATAAAGCTGTTTTACATACCTTTTAAAAAAGTAATCCATTTTTTAATTTTAATAAACACTATTTACAAAAGTATTTGAAAAAAGATTCAATTGTTTGCTTCAGAGAAGAGTATGAAATTTTATCTATTACACTTTCTAAGTGGACAATGCCTTTAAATGTGTCCTTTGACATATTTGGCTGACTTTCAGCATATCTCCTCAAAGTGTCCACTGCAGATAGTGCTTCTTTGTTTGTCACATTTGGTGGCAAATGGTGGATTTCTTCCTCCTCTTCTTCTGATAATACACAAGCTTTCGTCTGACCGATGATTTCATTGTCCTCCCACTGACCACACACTATTGCTGCATCTTCTACAACAACAAAATCATTGAATTCCATGTTATCAAGGTGCATGAGTCTGCTTAATCGGTTCCAATCATTTTCTGCGCAGTTGTCAGCAGGGTGGTCGATGTTGATTATCTGAGAACTTTCATGGTCTTTTATGAATCCAGCTTTTTTAAAGCTATTCATTATCGTTGAGGAAGACACAATGTTCCAAGCTTTGTCTGCCATTCACATGGCTTGTAGAATATTTACACCAGATGGTGAAACACCTTATTTCGGACAGCATTTTTTTAACCACTTGATGACGATACTTTACTTTGAAACTTTGGATGATGCCCAGATCAAGTGGTTGAAGTTTTGATGTAGTATTCGGGAGGAGGAATTCAATTCTTACATTTTCCATTTTAGGTATGGTACTATGCCCCGTACAATTATCAATGAAAAGCACGATTTTCCGCTGTTCTGTTTTCGTTTCGATATTTAAATTCTTGAGTTCTTGAGTTTCTTTATTTAGTTCCAGTTTTCTAAAAGGTTAGATGTCCTCCAAGATTTTCGGTTAGCTGCATAATCCAAAGGAAAAGATTTTATCCCACTGAAACACTTTGGTTTTTTTGATTTCCCTATCATTAACGGTTTTAACTTCTCTGTTCCATTCATATTCACGCAAAACAATAAAGTTAATCACTCTTTACTACTCTTCCCTCCATGACATGCATGGTTTTGTCTGGAGTGCATTTAAAAAAAAGTCCAGTTTCATCTGCATTGAACACATCTTTTTTATGGAAATCTTTCAATATCAAGCTTACTTTCTTTCTGAATTCTACACAAACATCATCTACGTTAGCACTTTCACCACACATTTTCAAAAATGTAATGTTGTTTCGTTTTTTAAATTAATGAACCAACCATTACTGCCTTTGAAATTTAAATAACCTAATTCTTTTGCAAAAGGTTCAGCTTTATCTTTGATTAAAAGTCCCTCAAGGGGGATGTTTCGAGTTCTTCATTGCGTAATCCACATCATTAGGCACTTCTCCATATCGGGAAATTCACTAGCTTTGAGTTTCTTTCGCTTGCCTAAGCCATCATCGAATTTTTCTAGGATAATTGCTTTACAATTGTTGACAATGTGCTGCCTGGAATCCCAAACTCCTTAGCAATTTTGTTTTTCTTTTTCGAACCTTTTTCGACTTCTTCGATAATTTGCTTCTTCACTTCAATAGTAAGCGTATTCAATTTTCGTTTGTTAGCCATTTTGAACAGATGACTCGCAGAAGATCTTACCTTCTCCAAATGTTGTTTTCGAACGATTTCTAATTTTTTTCTGCAATAACCAAGATAAACAGAAAGGAAACTTTTCAGCCTTTTCAGGAGCGGAGCTAGCCTGAATGCCAGACAGCTCAGGCATGCATTCACACGTGTAGTTTTTTCTTTCACTCCTTGTTGTAATAAGAAATTCTACATTTTTCTTGGAAGCCACCCACTTCATGATTTTTGTTCATTCCTTCATTTCCTGGTTTGTTAAAACCACCCCAACCCCTCTAGAAAGTAACCTTGGAGAATAAAAGGACAAAAAATAAAAGAAAGGATGGATGGTCACTGCATATGCATGGCAACTGACTGAAAAGAGATAAGGAAACAATAAACAGGAATTTTAACTCCCATCTTGGGGGGTCAAGAGAAGTTGTGATTTCATTGTGTTATCTTCTGTCCTTATATCCCTTCATTTTCAAGTTTATGCAGGGTTTTACCACTGTAATTTTTGAATAGCTTCTCTATTTTTTAGAAATTTCTATTTTTTGGATATTGTTTTTTTGTTTTTAGAAAATATTTTGTTCTCCATTTATCGAAGAAAATTCAAGTTATCAAGGGATGAGCCAAAAAAATTTGTCAAATCAAGGTTTTTTTAACATTGAGTGCATAGGAAATTTGAAGGGAATTTTTTTTTCTTCGAGATATCGAAAAATTCGCAAAATCGAGGTTCGAGTTAGTGAGGTTTGACTGTATATATTTATATTTCTTATATTAGTTTTTGTGACTATACGATGATAAAAAATTTCATGCCAAACATAAAAAAAATTGTATCAATACATCAAGCACAACCACCACATTAATTAAAATCGAACTTTTGTGAAACTATAATCTGTGTTTCTAAAATCTTGTTTATATTTATGAAATTAAATATGAAAATAGTAAAAAAATAATAAAACATTAACCTAATAAACCTCTTTTTCAAATTTTTTGTCCATATTTTTAGTCAAATTATGATCTTTAAGTATTTTATGTGCAATAATTAGTATTATAATTATGTTGTATGGTGTATAGAGAAAAATGTGAGAGGGGGGTCGATGAAGAAAATATTTTTTTTAGAAGGAGTTGATGTAAGAAAAAGGTTGGCAACTCCTGATATAGAACTACTATTTTAAGGTTGAATGCTTTAAAATTCTTAATGGGTGTAGTTTCAGTGTTAAAGGTTTTGATTTTTTTTTTTTTTAATAGTTTGTAAGCCTACATAGTTTTTTCCCCCCTCAGTTAAATTTCATGAACAAAGGTATACATATTTAAACAATCTGGGAAATTTTGTTTTCCGAAATGTTCTGTTGAGAGGACATTTTCAATAGAACACATGCATTATTTCTGAATAAGTGAATTTTTTATTAAGCTAAATACACAGCGAAAAATTCTCTAATGCAGCCAGTCATGGCTCTTACTACTTTTTTATTTTGATCAGTCTAAAATTTATAGTTTGTTGAGTTTGCATACTTTGTTTTCTACCCCTCCCTGGAAAAGCTAACCAAAAAAAAGGAGGATAGAATAGGTTTGTCTAATAGATAATTTAAAAAATTGCGTTTTTATTGAAGGAATTTGAATTTAATTTTATCTAGAAAATATGAAGTACAAATTTGTTGTTGTTGTTTCTGATGCCCCTTGACCGATAGTATCTATCAGTTCAAGTCCAATTAAGGCTATTGGGCAGAGTGGTACAGCTCTGGTTTTGAATAGTACCACAAGGTTTGGAGTCTGCCTTGGCTAAAGGGCCAGTCCTGTAATTTAGAACCAGGGAAAGTGATAAGACCAATGCACTTTACCCAGCACCTCCAGAGGTAATTTGAGAGCTTGGAGGACTTTGTAGCCATGACAGATTTTACGTGCACAGGCCGCCATTAGTGTACACGGCAATTGATTTGCAGTGACGAACATCATACCAAAGACGTTCAGATCACTAGCCTGCTGCTCTTGCCAATTAGGCCACCACACTCCAGTTCAAATTTAATCTACATTTGTATAATATATAACTAGTTATATTAAGAAAAAGTGTATCAATTTTGTGCTAAGTTATTTTGTTAAATAGAAGTTTCTTAACTATCCTAAATATAATTGTGCAGATCCAGGCATATGCAGCCAAAGCATATTGAGTACCTTTTAAAATACATGATGCATGTAGATCTGAACTTAGCTGCCCTCTACCAACAAAAATTTATAATTTTTAAAAATTTGTACCATCTGAAACTAGTACCTTGAAGTTTCAAAAATTATATCCAAATGTATCCAGGGAAAAATTGGTATTTAATTTTCAAAACATTTATCAAAATAGTCTTTAATAAATTACTATTGTAATTATAACTGTCCTAAAAAGCAAAACAAATTTTTCTTTTATTGTAGAAAAAAATTATACATTTGTATTTTCAAAGGCATATATTTTTAATATGGCAAATGTTTTGAGTTACTTGATCCGAGAGATAGCTTATTTAATTTATTGGTTTTTTTTATCATTTCAGATTACAGGTATTCTCAATATGTTGGTTCGAGCCACAGCTGATCTTGAAACAAATATTGTTTCTGTGGAACGATGCCTGGAATATACAACAACTCCCACAGAGGTAATAATCCTACATGGATTATAATTGACATATTATTTTCTGTAGTGTTTGTTATGTCTGTTGAGTAAATTTTCTATAAAATACTTGTAAGAGTAGAAATCTGCTCTCTGTTTTCACTCACTATGTACAGTGGAATCTCGATTTATCATTTTTCAAGGGACTGACTGAACTGAACGATAAATGTGGGAAAACGATAGATGTTGGGAACATAACAAAGCAATATGATCATTGGGACTGGAGGAAATAAATGACAAGTACAGGTAACCAATGATTCGAAGAATGATCGGTCGAGATTCCACTGTATTAGTGTTAGCTACTCATTTATTTAGATATACACCCATCCCTCGATTTACAGAACAGATTTGTTTGCACTAAAACAAAACTGCATAAATTGAATCTAAGGAAATCATATAAAACTGGGAAATAGGTAATGAACCCCCCAAAAGTGTGTACAAGAGTACATAGGATATATAAAAAATAGCAACATATGGTCCAGTAAAAAATGTGTAATTAAAGACTAAGAAATGATTAAAAAGGGTTAGATTTATATTACATATGGTTTATTTTGCAGTAAAAACAACATAGAATTATTGTACTGAAATAAAAAGAATGATTATTAAAAAAATTATGCCGATAGAGATAAAATTATCCAATAGATTTATGCATGCAGTAAAGTAGTGTTAATGGGAAATTCCCATGTGGGAAAAAAAATGTTTTTTTTTTTACTTTATTAAATTGAAACCATGTAAATCAAGTATCATGTAAATCGAGGGATGGGTGTAGCTATCTCACTGCATAGGTATGTGAAATGATATTACTAAAGTGTTTGAAATATTTGTACTTCCCTAAAGAAATTTTGTATGGCCTTCAAATTGTTTAAAATTGGAAAGTTAATGAAAAATGAGAGTTCTCTGCACTTATTCCCAATCAATAATCTGTTTAATCTTATGTGGCTCATTAATAAATAAGTTTTGGGAACAAAGAGCAGTTATTTCTATGTTTTGTTTGTTGAAATTAACACTTTGATATGTTGATTTGAACAAGCAAAATGTATAAATAGTTGTTTGTTTGGAATCTCGATCTATCGTTTTTCAAGGGACCGATTGAAATGAATGATAAATGCAGGAAAACGATGGATGCAGAAAAATAAAAAAGCAATATGATCTTTGGGACTGGATAAAATGAACGACACATACGGAAAAACGATGGATCCGAAAATGATCGATCGAGATTCCACTGTATTTGACGTTGAGAAGAATTGATATTGAAATTGTAGCATCTTTAAATCTGTGGAGAAATAACTGTTGGGGAAAAAATAAGTTAAAATACTCAAAAAATTTATTTTTATGGAGTTTTATTATCAGTTTATGCTATGCAAAACTAGTATATTAGTAATTTATCTTGTGTTTATAATTTTTCCTTTTATCAGCAAAGGTCTGTGTTAAAATGTTCTCTTCAATTTGTTCTGAAAGGAGCATTTAAGTTTATTTACTTATTTTTTAGGCAGAATGGTGTAATGAAGAGACCAAACCAAAAGCTTCCTGGCCTGATCAAGGACTGATTAATTTCAATAAATATTCAACTCGATACAGGGAAGGTTTAGATCTAGTGCTAAAGGATATAACATGCAATATTAGCCCAAATGAACGGGTATGAACACTTTGTCATAGATTCAACTATTTTAGTAACAATTTTTTAGGGAGGGATTTATAGCTTTCCTATATAAATTTTTGTTTAAAATGAGCATTGTTCTCTGTTTTATGTAACAGAAGAAAATATAAATTGGCATTCTTGAAATGACCAAATTTTATTATTATTATAAAATGTGTTTCTTTATATATATGTACCATACCGGCCTGGCACCTTAGATGATGACTGGAACCAGTATGCTTCATGTAGTCGAGTGGCCAAAAATAAACTGCTTTCACATCAGCAAATACTGTTTTATTGACATTCTACTAGAAAGATTACAGCATGTTTATCAAGCAACAGAATCATGCCAAAATCCGCTCTTGGAGGCATGTTTGGGTTTTTTATAGACTTTACGAGCCCTCATCACATGACCTATTAGTTCTGCAATTACTGGCTAAACCTAGGAATCTGGGACAGAAGCCATCTGTTTTCTTATATAAGTTTCGCACGAGAGATTGGGGATTTTAAGGGATGATATATTGATTGCCTACTTTAGTATTTAGGAAACTTACAATTCCTTTGTTCTTAAAGCGAAAATGAAATTAGCTTTGTGCCCAAGGGAATTTAAAAAAATTTAGAAATTAGTTCAGTTAAGGTTTTTGGGTTTTATATGTTTTATATATATATATATATATATATATATATATATATATATATATATATATATATATATATATATTTGACCTAGAGGCAGTTTAATTTGAAACATTTAATCATTCAGGAGTGAGAATGTTCCAAGAACTGCAAAACTTTAGACATTCTTTCCGATTCCTTTTTGTCTATGTGCAGATAAAGATACTAAAAGCAATTGAAACATAGAATATTTTTTGGAAATTTTGGCTTAGGTGTCTGTGTGTTTATATCTATATTTCTCTCTCTATGCATGTACATTTTGATATAGGTTACAATTGCTATGAAAATTGCTATAAAAAGACATCATGAAAGGAGGCATATAATTGTTTTTTATCAATAAGGTGTAAAAAAAAAAATTTAAATCATAATTTGTTTTCATTTTAATCAGCTAAATATTAAATGATTTTTTTATACTATAAAATAGCTATTAAAGTTTGGCACACAATTTGTATTTATCCTTAGAACTGTATTCCTATTACATAGAGGTATCTGGAGGTATTGGGAATTTCTTTGAACCAATTACGTTTCATTAATTAATTATGTTGGAAAAAGATTTGCATTTAATATTTAAGTATGAATGCACTTCCATAATGTTGCAGTGTTATTCCCTTTTAGTGTGGCATAGTTGGACGAACAGGTGCTGGAAAGTCCTCTCTCACCCTTGCCTTGTTCCGTATCATTGAAGCTGCTGGAGGAAAGATTTTGATTGATGGCATTGAAATAGGAAAATTGGGACTCCATGATCTGCGATCCAAGCTCACAATTATTCCTCAGGCAAGTCTCTCTTAACTGATATTTTATCCATAACTGTTTGAATTGGTTATATCTGAATACTATGTGGTAAAATTTAATCTTTAAAAATATTGTCATATCCTTTCTTTCCAAACATCTTTTTACTACTGGTATATCTCCAAAACTTTGGAAAAATTTTAGATGAAGGATTTTTGCTCAGAAACTGTTAGAGAGCAGATTATGAGTGTATGTTCAATGCTGAACTTCTTCTTTTGAGTTTTAATACACTAAAAAAGCTGATTTAAATGAGCTCATACTTAGAATTATTTCAAAGCACAATACCATTAGTTTTACTACTGGGTCCATTGAAATAAATTTTGTGTTCTTGTAATCTTGCCATTAATGTTTTACCTCAGTATTTATGTTATTTAATGTCTTGGCATTTTGGTGAGAATTGGGAGTACAAAACATTTTAACCAAATTCTGGCATAAAATCCAATTTATACACTATATGGACAAAAATATTTGGACACTGCAGAAAATTGGCAAATATGCAAATACTGGGTTCACCAAATGGTATTCTGGGAAGGTCATGGGTAATAAAAAGCAGCTTATTTTCCATTAACTATTCATTCACTGTAGCTATGTCTTGTGGACCTCAACTTACCGTGTTCCAACTTGGGCTCATCATAGGATGCCATTTGTGTCATCTTTCTGTGTGAGCTATTGCATCCAAACTGGATTACCCAAAATCGAAGGTAGCATATGTTAACAAGCAATGGAAGCAAGATGGAACAATAACAGCAAAAAAAAAAGTCCCGGAAGACTGCATAAACTGGCAGAACATGACAGAAGATGCTTAGTATGCCATGTCAAGAAGTCGCACACTTCTTCTGCCCCTGTAATCGCTGTAGAGGTTTGAAATGCATGTGGGAGCTCCAATAGTGGTAAAACTATCCGCAGAAAGTTGCACATGATTGATTATTATGGTCAAACAGCTGCATACAAGCCATTGATTATATCTGTTAATGAGAGGCATTGTTTGGCCTGTTTCGTCGCCTGTCGTTTCCGGACTATTGAAGAATGGAAAACTGTTCTTTGGAGTGATGAGTCTCAGTATTCACTCTTCTAGTCTGATGGACGTATTTGGGATGTCTCTTTGTGTAGCAACAACCCAGAGAACAGTTTCATTCAGACTATGTTGTTCCAACAGTGAAGTTTGCAGGAGAGTCCATCTTAGTGTGTTTTTCTGGTTAGGACTCAGCCCATTACTTTCTGTACCTGATACCATGAATGCTGATGTGTACCTCGATGTTCTGGATAATTCGGCCTTGCCTACACTATGGTAATACTATGGGGAGGATGGTTGTTTCTTCCGACAGGATTGTGCTCCATGTCATACTGCAAAATGTTTGCTTGACTGGTTTTCTGAAAATGAGGTGAATTTGCTTGACTGGCCTTCTCAGAGAGCCTACATCAATCCGATCGAACACTTGTGGGACAGACTGGAGCGACAGGTTATGACACCACCACTCGTGCCCATCTTCAAAACAATCTCTTCTCAATGCCTTGCAAGAGGCATGGCGAGCTATTCCTGCCCACTTACAGAAAGCTTGTGGAAAGTATGCCTCAATGTGTTGCTACTGTAATACAAGCAAGGAGGGCCTACCAGTTACTAAATAGAATAATTAAGCACATTATCTGAAAATCATTCAGTGTCCAAATACTTTTGTCCATATAGTATATACTTAAGTGTGCCAGAATGGGTTTTTTGCAATGTATCACTAGACCTAAAATATTTGCTTCTGTCAATGGTGAATGATTTTTATTTGTATATTATAGGATCCAGTGTTATTTACGGGTTCTTTGCGCATGAATCTGGATCCATTTGAAAGTTATTCAGACGATTCTTTATGGGAAGCACTAGAACATGCTCATTTAAAGAACTTTGTGACATCTCTAGAAAAAGGCTTAGAGCATAAAATCTCTGAAGGAGGAGAAAATTTGAGGTAAAAAATTTATGTTTGCTAATTTTTTGTTATAATTTTGTTTGTTATAATTTTGTAATATTTTATTTTTATGCTCAATAGTATTTATGAAACTCACATCATGATTGGGATAAAATTCCCAAATAGTAAAGTAAATTAGCAAAAATATAGCTTATGTTACTTCATACTTCTTACACAAAAGGAAAACTTGGGGATCCAGTAACCAATTACTTGTAATTGGACCAACATGCAAGTCCTTTAAGGGTGTCCAATCCCTAAAATAAACACAAATATGCACATTGATATGTGTTCAAATAGAAATCCTGAATTTAAATAAAATTACTTTAACTTGAATTACATTTTTTGTTGAGGTAAATTTAATAAATTTCTTAACTAAAGGAAGTTTTTTGTTCCTGATTTCAATTACAAATAAAATGGTACACAGCAAGTTTATGAAAAAATATTCCTACTTTTACAAGTTATTGTATGTCTCAGAAATTTCCAAAGTATTCCTGAATATTTAAGTTATTTTTAGGTTAAAAAGAAACCTGTGAAAGACAAAATAAAATTTTTTTTTTTTTTACACAGTTGTTTATAGATGCTAGGTAGCATCTAACATTGTATATAATATATTATTTTTATTTTAACAATCAATTTATTTTAATTAGTTTTCAACTTTTTGTCTCTTTGTGCTACTCTGTATTATGAATTAACATTGCAGAGAATCTGAATGCACTTACTATTCTAGTCGTATACTTTAAAAGTATTTCTGTTTTTAAATTTTCTGATCATAAACTTTATATATGAAACTGAAAATTAATTAATATTCAAGATCTTACATTTTATTTAGTGCCAAATCACCATATTTTAGTGTTAATTAATATTGAGTTGATCAAACTTATTTCAGTGTTGGTCAGCGTCAGTTAGTGTGTTTAGCCCGAGCATTACTGCGAAAGTCTAAAATTTTGGTGTTAGATGAGGCCACAGCTGCAGTAGATGTTGAAACAGATGAATTGATCCAGTCGACAATCCGTAAAGAGTTCAATGATTGTACTGTCTTGACCATTGCTCACAGGCTCAACACTATAATAGATTATGACAAGTAAGAAATTTTCATTGAATTTATCTTCATACTCACTAGATAAAATGTTGGTAAATTAAGTGTTATTGGGTTGTAGTTGTAATGTGAAAAAAACCATGATTGCATCATTTTATTGCACTTAACACTTTGTTTTTATGGCTGGGTGGTGCATTGGTTTGGCTCATGAGCATTCTCTGAGTTCCTCCACTGCTCGGTAGCAGGGTCAATTTTTGCTTGTGTTGAAATAAGTTTTAACAGCAGCCAATGCTGTAAAGAGGACAAGCCTCAATGGGGGGAGCAAGCCTCAATACAGTGGAATCTCGAGATCGATCATTCTCCGAATCATCGTTTTCCCATGTATGTCGCTTTTTTCAACTAGTCCCAACGATCACATTGCTTTGTTATATTCCTGCATCTATCATTCAGTTCAGTTGATCCCTTGAAAACGATAGATCGAGATTCTACTGTATATCATTAGAACAGCTTCCTTATCTGCGTTCCAATCTCGCCAAGCCAATTTTTCATGCCAAACTTTTGTTTATGACTTATATGCATGTTTCGTTTTTGTTATCTATAAATATGTTATGTATAAATATATTAAGCTAAAAGAAAATATATAAATTAAAGAAAATCAGGCTGACATGGCTCTCCCAAAGGGAGTAAAATGAGCCACGCTGCAAGGATTAGTGCAAAATCACCTTGGCAGGCTTGAAATATATATACGGAATCTTAGCCATAATGGGATAAAAGAAAACCTCTTACCAGCTGGCCAAGAAGGGTGGATATTCTACACTAATTCCTGGCTATTTCACACATTAAGAAACATTCTTTTTAAAATTTTGGTTGCATACACTCAGTACTGACACTACACTTGAAGGTTCAACAGATTGATTTTAAAAAAATGAAGACCCTAGTCCCTACACACACTTCGAAGAAGCTATATTTACATATGGTTGAGGATTTCGCATTACATGTTTTTACGTAATCTTAACACAATTTTCCTCCTTCGGTCGATATATCATCTGAACAGATGTTCACTTTTTTGTTGCTAATTTACACGTTTTATTCATTGGAATACACTGATAGTCACATCACAAAATAATTAGCTTCAAGATTTTTCCTTCCTTTTTATCGCTGGCGAATATTATATTGTAAGAGCCCAGGCTCCAATTGTTCAACTCTGAATATTTTTGAAAAAAACCACTCCTACCAAACTTCCTCATTGCCATCCAGTGGAAACTCAAAGTTTTTAGTACTGTTTGCTCGGGAAAGGCCAGAGACTGTGCAGAGCTCATGCGCAGCAATTGTAATGCTCTCTATCAAGCAAAATGATGACTAATCTTTTGTGAATGTGAAAGTTACTTTCATACTAGGACAAGGCTGAGATAAGGGAGTTATGTTTGCTCACCTATACATTGCTCCCTTAATAAAGAAACTAACAAATTCATGATGTGGATAGGAGGAAGGTGTAATAGACAAAGTGCCTGCTGAGTTAGAAACAACGATTTATTTTTCATGCATATTTTCAAGGGGGAAAAAACCATATTTATCAGAAACCATTCAAATAATTTTGAATACCATTCCAAACCAAAATCAGTTTGATAAGAAAGGAAATGGAAATTCAAACTGCTGTTATAGTTTAGAGTTCAGAGAACAAGTCAGACACATGGATATAAAACTGAAATTCAGGAGGAGAAAATTGTGACTGTTTATTAGTATTATTTTTTTAACTAACATGCCAAAGATAATTGACAAAATGTTGGATTTTGTAATAGTTTGGTTTTTATGGCAAGCTGATTAGTATTCTGAAAAAACTTCAGTTTTTTTTATAATGTATGTTTAGTGCTCTGTAATTTGTTGATCTGAATTTACTGGAACACTTCAATAGAGTACAATTTCTAGGATATGGTATGCCTGTATCTTAGGATATGGTATGCCTGTTGTGATTAAAAACATAAATAAATTTTATTAAAGTCCGGCCATGATTTACTGAGTTATAGGTAATTTTAATTTTATTGCTGGTTGTTCATTATTAAGTTTAAGCAAAATATAATAATTCATTTTAAATTTTGTGGTTGCAGTCAGTTAGCTGAAAGAGGAAACCTTTCTTTTTCAGAAAAATGATTTTAATTTCAAAAAGAAGGTCAAGTACTCTGTAATGTGGCTCTGTAATGTAGGAAAGAAATGTTTGAGTATTTTGATAGAAAACAAAAGTTAGATTGAAAGATACTGGGTGACCAAATGGGTTATGGGTGATCTCATATTCTATATAAAGTGATAAGGATATTTTTGCTAATTAGTTTTAAATATTTTTAGGGTTATTGTATTTGACAAAGGAGAAATCAAAGAAATGGACCAGCCAGAAAATCTCTTGAAAGATGAGAATTCAGTATTTTATGCGATGGCCAAAGAAGCTGGACTTGTATAAATTACTAGTACAGTGAGTCCTCGAGTTACGTAATTTTGTAGATACGTGGTTGTAATTTTCATTAAAAAAAAACTTATAGACATTAGTTGTTTCACATGTTTACAGTTCTGTAACATTGCTGGTATGTATGAGTGACTAGTGATGTCAGTTGAGAGTGAATGGTCATGTTTTGCACGCAGTACTCAAGTTAGTTTTACATCATACAACCCATAAATAATATGTCTGGAAAACGTAAAAGAAAACAGACCATAAGCAGATGTATAAAGAGACATGTAATTACTATGGAAACTAAATTTGAAATTATTAAATGACATGGAAAAGGTAATAAGATTATAGACATTGCATGTGTGTGTGGTGTGAACAAATTGACCATTAGAACTGTGATCTACACTGAAAACGTATACCGATAAGTTTTGCGCTGATACAACCGAAAGCATTTAGTATTTCAAAAGATATAAAGCACAAATGCGGTGATGATGTCAGTGATGGTAAATTTCGACTTATGCACTTTCTACTTATGCAGAATGATCTGGAACAAATTAACCACGTAAGTCAAGGACTTACTGTATATACAAAGCACAAAAGCTTCAAACATGTCAAGTTTTTATGACATGACTCTACTGAAAATGACTGTCTTTCAGTAGAGTCATCTCTGATTTATTAAAAAATTTGTATTACCTGAGAGAGGGGCTCCTAATAGAAAACACAAATGCAGTATGTGACCTTCTTACATGAAACTATATTGCTACAGTATTAAGCCGTTACAATTTAAGGAGTTATTTTTTTTTCTTACTGTGCCAGGAAATAAGTTTATGTATGTGATGTTTATACAAATTTACTGTTCAAATTATTTTGGTGACATATTAGGATGTTTTAATTTCTTTATTTTCCTTGTTAGTTTTCTTTATTATAAAATTGTTCTGTGAGATACAATGAGATTGTGCAGGCTGCACTGTTTTCAGTCATGAATTTGATGGTCTGTATTTTCTATGTATATGTATTTCATCAAAACTACATGTGATATAAGTTGTTGCATATTTTCTTTGTTCATAGCAACTGTTAGAGAAATAATGTGCCTTAAAACAGAAATGTTCCATTCTATCTTTCGCAGAAATATTTTTACAATTCTTTGTGATCGTGCATTCAGATTATTATTATTATTATTACTAGCTGTTTACCCGTCATTGCCGAGGTATTTATTAATCTCAATTTTTTACTACACAGGAAAAGGAATGAATTCTACCTATAGTGTAAAATCTAAGCAATTTTATTTACAGGTATTTAAAAGTATATGTATACTATACAAATGATAAAATAAAATTATAAATTCACTCTATTATTTAACTCAAAACTTGATTATAAACAACATTTTTAGTTTCCTATATTCATCTCAGTGACTCTGAAAACTATGGATTCAACACTACTCTTGAACATTTTATTTTCCCCCTTCTATACCCCCTCGCCTCCCCCCCCCAATGATGATGGGGGCTGAACTTGCCCTTAAATGGCATCAGGAGTGCCACTGTTCCTCTCAGTGCCCTTCTCTCCCCCCCCATATGCTGATGGGAGCAAAACTTGCGCTTAAACGGCTATCGGGAGTGTCACTAATCATCACAGCAACCCCAAAATCTATGGATTCGACATTACTCTTGGTCATTTTGTTCCCCCCTCTCCCCCTGCCAATGCTGTGGGGGCCAAACATATACTTAAATGGTAATGGGACTGTCACTAATCATCTCAACTACCCTGAAAACTATGGATTTGACACTACTCTCGGTCATTTTGTCCCCCCCCCCCTTCAATGCTAATATGAGGCTAAACTTGCATTTAAACGGAATTGGGAGTGTCACAGTTCATCTCAGCGACTCCGAAAACTATGGATTTGACACTACACTCGATCATTTTAAACATTTTATTTCCCCCCTCCTCCCCCAATGCTGATGAGGCTGAACTTGCATTTAAACGGCATTAGGAGTGTTACTGTTCATCTGAGCGACCCTGAAAACTATGGATTCGACACTTTATCTTCTCTCCCACCAATGTTGATGGGGGGGGGGGGGGCTGAACTCTCACTTAATGGCATCGGAATTGTCACTGTTCATCTCAGCAACCCCGAAAACTATGGATTCGACACTACTCTGTCATTTTGGGTATTTTATATTCCCACCTCGTCTCCCCCCCAATGATGATGGGGGTTGAACTTGCTCTTAAACAGTATCGGGAGTGTCTCTATTAATCTCAGCAATCCCGAAAACTATGGATTCAACATTAATATCAGTCGCTTTCGATTATTTTTACATGTGCCCCCTGCTTCCCCCCTAGGGGTGTCTTACACTCCTAGTGTTTCTTCCTAGATTGTAAGTGATATGTGTACCAAGTCTGGTTGAAATTGCTCCAGGTGTTCCAGTGTGATGCTGGAACATACCTACATACATATACACACACACAATCCATCCATTTTGATATATATATATAAATTTTTCTTTTTGTACTCATCCAAAGAAAAATTGTGTGATATTTGTATATTTTTAAACATGATTTTTATATTTTTCAACATGAATGTGTAATTTTTTAGTCATTGGAATTTTAGGTTTAATTTTAAAAAGCCGGTGATTTACTTTTTAAGAGAGGGTTTTTTTTAGAAACAGATTTCATAAATTTTGTAAATGGGTCTCTTTTTATAAAACATGTTTTTAAGCACTGGTTTAAAAAATATATTTTCCTCTTAAGTGTAAGGGCATCATATACTAGTAGTCACTATTAGTACTCATTTATAGAGAGGTCTCCTTGCTTTTCTTATCTAAAATACAACTGTAAATTCTGGCAAGAAATGAGTGTTTGATATTTTGTATATCTCACTGAGTTTTATGTAGCTATGCAGTCCTGCCATTGAAGTGATGTTATTAGCTTGAAAATGTTAGTTATACATTTATGTCAGTGTGTTTGTATCCATGTCAAAGTGCCTAAAACTACTACTTCCAGTTTCATAGCTGCCAAATTTTTAGTGTCAAACAATTAAAAAATTATAGAAATGTTCAAAATTTGCCAGTCATTAGAAGGGGTTGGGGAGAGCTTGATTATGCTTCAAAATAAAAAGAAAGGGAACAATATCTGTAGGAAAGAACAATAAAAGTAAATTGACTTTTTTTATATGAAAAAAGTACAAATAGCAAGTTTGCACTTAATTTATGATACAGATTTTTCATTATTTTTTCCCCTTAAACAAATGAAAATGGGATAGAAACACTTTTAGCACAATAAAAATATTTCTAATTAAGTTAGATTATAGGGGAAGAAAGGTGTATCCACACTCATTGCATATTTATATTATCATATATTTATGTGCAAAACTATTATTTGTAAGCATTTTTGTTTATGTTGTTCAAAATGTTTCACTACATCGTATGGAGGAAACTGATGTCTCCTCTTTAATTTAAGTAATGTTGGCAGGTATGAAATTGAAATTTGACTTAAGTATGTATACAGTATTTCAAAAACTGGAAACTGCTTTATGAAAAGAAAATGTAAAAATCAGATAATAATGTTACTCTTTTAATAGCTGACAACTAAAATATTTTTCACCTTATTTAGCATTTTTAGATCATTGTCCTTTTTGATATAGAATAAAATCATGCAGTCTCAATTCACATGACTTTTTTTAATGAACTTTAAGGTTCTTTTAACCTTTCCCTTATGTGATGGGATAGCATGTATCCCAAGAATGTGTATATATATATATCTCCCTTACTGGTCGTTCTTATAAAAGGGGTATGAAATTTCCCGTTCTAATTAGGGAATCTAAAAAATGGCCTCGTAAGCTAAAGGTTAAAACACTTATGTAGCTCTGTGCATTGAATTTACTCAAATTAAAAATTTCTATTTTGAAATGAAAAGACATTAAAATTAGGCACTTTTCTGAAATTTAACTTTGAAAAAAGTTATCTGAAGTCATTATCCATCCTAATAAAAGCCCCCTCCATTGTTTTTCACTTGATGATAACTATCAGAACTAATGATAAACTTTGGCAAATTGAGTTTATCAGTGAGGGTTATAAATCTTTTTGGGGATAGAAAAATGAGTAACATGTTTCGAAACCAGAATGAAGTAATAAAGACCCTTGGGTTTACCAGAAGTCTAGTTTGGTTGTGAATAGCACTAGCTCAATAATTATTTTTCTCATTACTGCACAATCACGAAACAGAAATTGTATTGTTGTTATATGTGTGTCATCTCTTATTGATGTCATTTTTGTTTATGAAAGAAAAAAAAAGAAATACACATACACTTTTTTCTAAGTGTGTGCTGCGATTATCATTCAGCTCCTGTTTTGAATGAGCATGAGAAAAAAAATTGTGCTAATTTTTATGAAAAATATTTTAACTGATTTCTAATTATTTCACAGTTAAATTTAATGGAATTGAATACATTTTACTATTTTTTTTTAATGGTCAGTCATTTTCTGTGATAAAAGCATAGCATTGTGATTTTTAAAAAGTAACATTGTCATATGCTTTATCAATTTTTTTTTTTCAAAACTTAAAAATATCCAAAGAATGTAAACATTTAATAATAAAAACACTGTTGCAGCATCTTGGCAGGTTCTATGCCAACGGTGGGCAAATGCCGGTCTGAGCTGCATGCGGCCCTTCATTGAGTCAAGTGCAGCTCCCATAAAAGTTTTAGTTTTTAATGTGAGTTTTAGCTTTTAATTTAAGTCAAAATATAGTTAACAGTTGACCAGTCAGCATCTTACAGAATTTCTGCAGACAGCTTTTAACTAATTTTATGCAAAATTTAAAAAATTTGGCAAAGATTATCATTAGATGTAAATATATTTTTATTGTATGATTTTTATTTATTTGAATTTTATTACTAAAGTTGTGAAATAATTATTTTCTTTTTCATAATTATATTTTTTATATGTGTTTTTATATGTGATTTGTGAAAATATGCAATTACGTTAAATAAATCTGGAATTTGTGTATCTGTGTGTGGCTGTATTTGTGTATGTAAGTGTGGCTCTTTATAAAATGTAAAAATTCGGATTGCGGCCTCTTTGGCCTCATATCTGCCCACTGCAGTTCTATGCCATAATTTTATTTACTTCAATGAAAGGTATAAATATGGTATGTTAAAACACAATTGATTTAGTAAAAATACTCATCATTGTGTTACAATTATTGTGTTACAACAATTAATTACATTGCTTGGGCAACTCAATACTTTTCATCCCTTGCCTCTTTGTACAATAAATTCATTCATATGAAGTTAGTGGAAAGTGAAGTTCTGCTTCTCTTGTGTACAGAGGCTGTTCACACATTTTTTAGACGATGTATATTGTATTCACAAAACTAAATTACATAAAGTTCTTGTGTTTTAAATGTTCTATTTGACATCCCTTATTCTGAACTATCTTTCGACACCGCAATTTCCAGGATAATAATGCCTTTTGAAGTGTCAGAAGAGGTATTCTATCCCATTCCTCCTGAACAGCTTTCCAGAGTCCTGTAAGGGTTTTGGGACGACGTTTGGATAATGCAGATTTTAAAAGTCCAAAAGCACAAAAATCCATAGGTGATACATTGAGAGATTTAGTAGGAATATCAGTGAAGGGTATGGCTTTGATACCAGTTTTTTGTTCCATTTCTTTTAGAAAATTTACAGTGGATTTTGATGTGTGACTGCTAGTTTTTGATGTGTGACTGCTGTCCTGATGGAGTCTCACAGATTGATGGCACTGTGGGTAAAGCGATGGTATTTCATTCAGATAAATTGGTGATAAAATATGTTCCTGATAGTATTTGGAGTTAATCTTGACATTTTTTCCACTCTCTTTATTTTTAACTTGCCATTATAAGAAAAACCAGCAACAATCATGAATCCCTTAGAAAAACTTTCTTTCGATTCTTTGAACCATGTACTTAAATTTTTTTCTCCCCTTTTATGATAATAAATGGCTCTTTTTTTGTTGCAATCATTTAAATACACCCATGATTCATCTATTGTGGCAATTGTTTTCCATTTTTCTTTGGATAAGTGCTTCTCATATAGAATTCTGCAGCGTGTCCTGTGTTTTGGATGAAAATTACATCTTTGAAAGAGAGTTTAGGCGAGATAAAGAAGTCATTGATTTCAGATTCGGCTTCTAAGGTGCTAGAAGTAAGTAACTTTGCTACTACATAACAAGCCCCCAAACTGGAGTTGAAAATAGATAAAGAGGCAAAAAAAAACTTTGTAATAAAGGTACTTTTCCGTTATAAGTACTACACTTGGCGCATTTTTAATCTTGACGACGCACAGGTACAACACATCGTATTGGCGAATGAAATAACTCAAAATAACTCCGGATGTTACTCAAACGTTGCCTGCTCATCTTTAGGCAAATTCCATATTTTAAAATCCATTACGTAAAAATATGGTCCGATTTTCTGACGGATTCTAAATTCATTATAAACTAAAATAAGCGTATTAAATTACGGCATTCCATGAAGTCTTGTTATCTCCATGACCACGAAAATAATCGTCCTCATATTGTCTCGTGATCCTTGTTCTCGAGATATGTATACTTCAATATTGTAATTTATCAATCATTAGTGTGATTATATCGCGTTACCTTTCTCTCGTTGCAGCGATTTTTGAAAATGCGCCAAATTGGTGTGAAAACGATTGTAGTACTTATATGTGTACTTATACCTTTACCTTACTTATATGTAGTACTTATACCTTTCCGTTTAATAACTTATAACGGAAAAGTACCCCACAAATCTTTAACTATAAAATTAATGCTTTTTTCAAAATATTGTTGATGATTTGATTAATTGAATAGGAATCAATTAAAAACGTATTGAAATGAAAATTAATATCGAATGACTTAAGAAATATTGAGTACTTTAAAACCACTAGCTCGTCAAAAGAAATATTTTATAACGCCAAATGATGCGATAACAAGCCAAATCTGGGATAGCTCAGTCGAAGTGACGTAATACATCCCTTATTTGCTTTTTTCGGCTGCTTTGAATAGCAATGCGCTGTCTACTTATATAACAGGTCTATGGGTACATCAAAGCAACATTTTTAAAAACGATAAAAAAAAACATCCGGCACATCCTTGTTCCTTTTTCCCGCCAAATGTACTCGGCAAGATACGAATCAAATTCATCCTGAACGCTAGAGAACACCTCCATTCGCACCCATCACCTAAATCTTTTCTTGCGGCTAGCCTCATTTTACTACCGCACTTCGCACACTCATAATACGACGTCATTAAACCAATATCCCTTTACCAGTCTATAACTTTCATCTCTCCAAATCTACCAAAACTTAAAATTAACACAATTAGCTGCCATTTGACAAAATAGAACAATAAAGCTTCAATAATGTTTTCTTTACATCCCTATCTAAAAAAAACATTCTTTGTTGAACTTATTCGTGGCTATACTTATTCCAAGAACTCACTTTTAGAGAAATATTCCGGTGCCATCAATAATGTATCCTTCCGTTTGTATCTTTAAATTACTTCTTAGCCAGTAGATGGCGATACTGATAAAGAAAGAGTTGCTAGTCTTGTAATTTTGTCAGTATTATTCCTTTTCACATTCAGTTTCGAAAGAACTTAGTTCAATATACATGCCATCATTATACATATGCAAATTTATCATTTTTATATTTAATCCCCCAGTACTTTAACCCACACTTTTACGGTTATAAATAATCTGATCCTTGCCGATTTTGACATATTGTTGCGAGCCACTTATAACAGTCTCAGATTTCTTGCTTAAAAGACTTGAAACTTTACAGAATCAAGCTCTAAGGCTTATTACGAGTGCAGTGAGGTCCACGCCTATTGATGCAATGTTGATTTTAACAAAAAATAAACCCATTCAAAATATTATACAAGAAAGAGTTTCAATACTTTATGAAAAATTAATTAGATTAGAGGATACTTATTGGAGGGATTATCAATTCGAAAATAGAAACCTCAAAACTCAGGATGGTTTTGTTCAAAGGGTTTTAGCTCATAGAGAAATCTTTGAATTTCACAGTGTAATA
Source organism: Dolomedes plantarius (assembly GCA_907164885.2). Classification (NCBI taxonomy): domain Eukaryota; kingdom Metazoa; phylum Arthropoda; class Arachnida; order Araneae; family Dolomedidae; genus Dolomedes; species Dolomedes plantarius. The sequence goes on along the minus strand of OU015499.1, from coordinate 53,441,754 downwards.
CAACTACTTGGAAAACCCAGAAATCCCATGGAATTGTTGAGCGTCGAGACTAACTTGAATTTGACTCAATCTGTATAAAAAAAGGATGTTTCATCGGACGTACTAAAGTGCATCGCCTTAGAGACTATCGAGATTAGATATCCTGAAAATGAGTGGCTACGTGTTTATACACATGGATCAAAGTTTTCGAGACATCAGAATGTTGGAGCCGGTGTTTACTCAGAGCTATTTTCTTTCTATGCACCTTTTGGAAAGTGTGGTACTGCCTTTGACGGTGAGGTGGAGGCGATACGCATTGCTCTTAAACAACTAACTTGCTATTTGTGTAAATTTAAAAGGGTAGTACTACTGTCAGATTCACAGGCTGCCATACAATCCATCAGTTCTATAGAGGATCCATTAACAAAAGAAATTTCCCAATGCCAACAGCTGCTAATTTTGTTGAGGTCTCATCAAACGCGTGTTGTTTTGCAATGGATCCCTGGCCATTGCAATTTATATGGTAATGAGCGGGCAGACTTTCTTGCCAAAAGGGGTGCTGTACTGATACACAGTTCAAAACGAGAAATCTTCCTCACCTCTAAACTATTTATTAAACAAATTATGCAGTTAACGCACCAGGATGAACTGTTATCTGAAATAGAAACCAAATATGAAAGAAATAATTGTCTTTTAGATATACCTGACAAACCTAGACGGGAGGCGGTGGCTGCTTTTCGTCTATTTACCGGGCATGATTGCCTTGCAGCCCGTCTACATCGAATAGGCATTCTTACCGAGGCTGCCTGTCCCCTGTGCGACAATGAGAGCGAGCCCATGGACAGGTATCACCTGCGTACCTGTGGAGCCCTTCATGGAGATACGGAAGCATCGAGATATTGGGAGGCGAGAAGACTTTTGGGGCGATAACCTTCGGTTATCTCATGAACTTTTAGATGTTTTTGGTCTTTGTTCAATTTTTTTCTTTTTCATATTCGTGAATTCATGGCCCCAGCCACTGGAAATAATAATAATAAAAAAAAAAAAAAAAAAATCTGATCCACACCTTTTTGGGAAGTCTTGTAATCCGTTTAAAAATACCTTTAAATAGTCTTACTATCACTAGATGGCGATACTAATCATGAGATAGCGGGCTTGCAGTAATTTCATTTCGTATTAAATTTCTACCTAATAGAGTTTAAAAATATTGTGCATCATTGAGTATATATAATTCTCCTTCTCTGAAGTTTTATTTGTCTAACTAATATACCGTGGTTTCTTTACACACGTGGATTCAATTATGAATATAGCCTTTGTATGGCAAATTAGAGATAATCGTTCTTTTATTATTTAACTTTCGGTCTTTTACTATCCGCATTTCGATTGAAATTTTCTGAACAGGATAATTTTTTTTAAACAAAACTTTTCACTCCATATATGCAGTATATCCGGAGAAATCTACAGACGGAAGCGGGTTTTAGGTCCAATTACACGCACTTTACAAGCAGCCTAAAAATATGAAAAAATTAAAATTCCAGAGTAAAATTTTACCACCACCGCCACAAAATTTCTCTTTAGAGAGTCCAAGGCGTTTAAACAAGCCCTTATTAATAATTCACTAAATTTTGAAAATTTAAAATATAGAGCAATGGAATTCTGCGTAGAAACTTTAGAAATCTTGTATGAAAAAATTCGAAAAAAAAAAAATTTCTTCTTGAATATTATTTTGGTTGTGCACTAATATGTCTAGGGAGTGCGAGGCGTTTCGACAAGACCCTATCAACAAATTATTACGTTTAATATTAAAATATATAAAATAGAAGAAAGAAGTTCACCAGGAAATGAAGGTAATTTTTTTATCAAAGTGCAGAGGAAGTCTGCGTAAAAATTAAGGTTGTAAACCATAATTTTAGATATAGATGAAACAATATTAGCTCATTAGACAGAATACAGTGTAAAAAGTAAAAGAACTGCGTCCTTCGACGGATTGGATTGGAAGCTTCTACGCTCAGGTCCGGAGAGATGCATGGGACCGGTTTGCAAAGCCGATCTTGGCGAGCTAATGAAAAATCTCTATGCGGAGGGGCGCCGTCCGAGGACACAACCCGCAACCCTCTAGTCCGCAGTTCAAGCCCCCCGAAGCTTGGGTTACAGGACCGCGCCACCGATCCCAGCGGTTCGAGTAAGCTTGTACAGAAGGTCGTTCGCACTTTATGGAAATGATTTTGTAATTTATTTTTGGCATTTGCATTTTGAGATAAAAATTTGGCAACTTCAGAATAATCGTCTGCTACTGTTTTGTTTTGATTGGAATGTAAAATAAAAGATTTATTTTGAAAATGGCTCCTAAAATCGATAGGTGGAAATCTTATACAGATGCCGATTTCAGCTCCTTATTTCGAGTATTTTAACACCAGCGAAGTTTTATATACAGAAAATGAATTGTTTGCTTTAAAAAAAAATGTTGATAACATAAATAAACTGCAATGAGGAATTTGCACGTTTTTATATTTTACACTAGCTGACCCGGCAATGCTTCGCTATTGCTAGATTTGAGTATAAATATGTAGATTAAATGAACCTAATTGAAAGTTTGATATCAATTATTGTATTTAGTTGAAAGTAGATATTTACATACACATTATAATTTTTATGTTATGGATTACATAAATTGTAATTACTGTTTTATTTAATTTTATGTTCATTGCAATGCTCTTGGATATGCAATGTTTTTGGTGATTCCATTTGGCATATATACAAACGAATCCCTTGGTTTTCCTACACGGGAGCATGCAACGTTGTCCATCAGGAAAACATGGATTCTCTAAATCCAATCCACATACTTGCAATGCATACCTTGTGATTTGTTTATCGTTATTCCAAAAGCCAGTTTAATTGGAAATTGCAATAATTTGAATTGGAATTGCATATCTGTTGGTATCATTGATATACGTAGTATTAGCACATTCTCTCCTTTGAATTTACCACTTAAAATTGTTGCTTTAATTACATTGTTTAATAATCTCTTGACTGCCAATCTGGTACCGTTGCAAAGACTGGGGGGGGGGGGGGGGGGTCAATGTTTCTAAGAAGAATGATAGGAACACAAACCTTCAGATAAATCAAGTAAATTTAAGAATTCATTTGGATAATTTACTGCCTTGGCGTACCCAGGATTTAATCTTAGCGGGCGAGTTGAACGGATAAAAATATTTATAATGCAAATTCAATATTCATAATGCAATTTTTATTTCATGGGGGGGGGAGGTCCTTTTTGCCCACCCCCTGGGTGCACCACTGATTTACTGCTTCATCTTGATCTATAACAGTATTGATTTTGAAGTTGCTGTTTCTCCTGGTAACATACAGAGCTTACAGACAGCATGTCTTCTTACGTGGGGTGTCAGAAAACACTCTCCCTCCTTCAAGACTCGGGGGTCATGACCTTACCCCTCACCTCCCTCACAGGAATGTTGAACATCTACATAAGAGGGGTGGCTATCAGGGGTTGTTAGGTGCTGCCATCCGTATGTTTTGTTTGAAAGTAGAAGATTCATAGATAATATCTCAACAGACATCGAAAGAAAAATATTTTTAACTTTCTTTCTACTGGTCAGATCGAGGATTTCAATACCTTTAAACCTTCTCGGGACAACACGGACCATTTTGCAAAAAACCGCGTGTAAATCGGTTCAGTAGTTTTTTAGTCTATAGAGGACAAACATACGAACATTGCCTTTTATATATATAGACTAGCATTATTGCCCGGCGTTGCCCGGGTAGATATATAGATGCTAAATTTTTCATGCATTGCATCAAAAAAATACTGGACTGCACCCCCCGCTCTTCATGTTCATCTGGCCAGACAGAATGCGCTTAGCGCGTTTCTACTGAAATGATATACAAACAATAAGAAAGAAAGAAACTTTGAGCCTGCGGACCTTTGTCTGATTTTATTGAGAATTCTGCATCACTTTCCGCATGAAAACGAATCATCTGCAGATTTCACAAAGCAGAGCCAGGAAAGTTATGCTTATCTGGGGAGCCAGGGCCAAAGGTCATTCCCAACTCTCTTCCTCCCGCGCATTGGAATTTGACTCCCCCCCCCGTCATCCCCAAACCAACCCCTCTGAACGCAGCTATTCTCACAACGCAGCCCCTCTGAACACAGCTGGTTAGGTGAAGGGGCTATTCACAGGGGGTACGCGCATCTTAGGGGCACAGAAAAACATTAAAAAATTAATTAAAAAAAACTAATTGAGCCCAAAATTTCGTTTTTCCTGATTTAAGTTTCTCGGATCCTAAACATTAACTATGCCGAATTTGGACCCGGTGGGTGAAACAGTCTATGAGTCTATAGCGGACAAACAAACAGACAAGCTCTTTTATATATATAGATGAGAGGAATGGCTATCAGGGGTTGTTAGTATGCTGCCATCCGTATGTTTTGTTTGAAAGTAGCAGATTCATAGATAATATCTCAACAGACATCGAAAGAAAAATATTTTTAACTTTCCTTCTACTGGTCAGATCGAGGATTTCAATAGCTTTAAACCTTCTCGGGACAACACGGACCATTTTGCAAAAACCCGCGTGTAAATCGATTCAGTAGTTTTTTAGTCTATAGAGGTCAAACATACGAACATTGCCTTTTATATATATAGATTTATGATATAGAAAATAGAAAAATATGATCGAAAGCATCTTTTTTTTAGTTTTAGAACTCTAAAAGTTGACATAATTTGTTTTTAAACGCGCACTATTTACTTCGTCTCAAAAACTCTACTTTTCCTACGCGGATACATGTGACGTCACAGTTTACCATAGCGAATTTGTTTACTTCGGTGTTTGGATTGTGTTGCGTAGTTTAAGTTTGATATCTAGCGTTTTTTCTTTATTTTTAAGATGTCAAAGTGTGTTAAAGCAAATTTTAAATATTGTTTAGTACCTTGCTGCACAAGCACGACTGTAAATACACCTGGAAAGCTTTTTTTTAGTGTTCCAAAAGATAAGGTAATGAACCGGTCTTCCATTTTATAATATTTAGTGAGAACAGTGTCCTGTCTCTCTAAAAGTCTAATTTTCTCAACAACTTTGGTTCGAAATGAGCCATCTTGTATTAAAGGCTCCAAATTATTTTTTACTAAATCTTTCCCTATAACGAATTTTATAGAATTGTCTACCCACGAAAGTTTTGATTTCTTCCAGTAACTCGAAACTTACGTCACTGCTGGTTCTTCACTCCGTCTATGAAGCCACATAAGCAAAGCTACAGCATGTTTACATCCACCTGTAAAAAATATAATTATGGAAACTGTTAGCAATAGCGGCGGCATTGGTTATTTTGTTTACCGTGCGTTCTCGTATCTGCGAATCTTTCCCGAAGCAATCGCCGCGGGGTTAAACGTCATTAATTATGCATGCGTTTTTCTGGGCACGCATAACCTGCGGCGCATGCTCCGTGGGAGCGACTGATAGTATAAATGGAATGAGTTTTTCAGCTTTCCAGCCAGACCAGAGCAGAACAGTTCGACGACGTGCCGGAGCTACGGACGCGCCTGTTAATTATGTTAAAGGCAACAAATCTTGTCTCCAGTTTTAAACGATTTTAAATAAAAGGAGTTTGATGCTCATTCGCCTGGTCTTCATTTCCCGTACTCACCTGAGCTTTGCTACACCCATTTTTTATTTTTAGAGGAAGGCAGTTACACCTTATGTAACAGATGGTTATGGGCTCAGTTATGCCCTTCCCTTATTTAAAGCAATGGTGAGACACGAGGACCAGCGTCAAGTAATATAGTAAAGCCGATCCACTGACTTGAAAATTAAAGCCGTTTGGCAACCGGCCAAGGTTTGAAGCAGCAAGAATCTATCAGAGCTCAGCGACGGGGGGTCATGGAATCGACGATAAAGAAGCTGAATAGTAACAACTATTCGAAATGGTCCGAACAAATGAAAGTAGTTCTTATGGACCGAGGGTGCTGGAAATTCATCTTGGGGACCGAACCTGCTCTAGAGAAGGGGGCGACGTCTAAACAAACCCGTGAGTATGAGATGCGTAAAGATAAAGCGTTCACGACTATCTACTTGAATGTGGAGGAGGAGTATCAAGACTTACTGGCTGAGATTACTGACGGTAAAGAAGCTTGGAAGAAGTTGAAGGATCACTTCAGACCAGACACAAGATGCCGAGTCATTGAATTATTGGATGATTTTTTTGAAGAGATAGGCCTTTATGCCGCTCGCCTCAAGAAAATTATTTTGCAGTTGTCAGAAGCCGGACGGGCGCTGGAAATGATTTTTCAAGCATTCCAGTTGATACGCCACTTGCCGCGGGATTTTACAGGTATTGTGCAATCTATTTATCGTTGGTCCGATGAGGAATTTACTTTTAGTAAAGTTCTAGATGAACTCTTAGTCGAAGAACGTAGGCTTAAGCAAAGTAAGCGTGATTTCGAAAAAACTGAGAACTCTGCTTATAAAGCAAAGTTAGAGGCGCCTAAAAAGGTAAAACCTAAAGTTAAGAGTGAAACCACGCGAGATAAATCCCCTAGGGGAAGGAAAGTAGGCCCTTGTTATAGGTGCGGTAGGCCTGGCCACCTCATAAAAGATTGCAGAGTTAAATTTAAATTTAAAAGAGAAAAAATTGAGAAAGAAACTCCCAATAGAAAGGCAAATTTTATTACTGAAGCTAATATTACCGAAGATATACAAGCAGAAAAGTGTTCGTGGATTTTTGATACCGCCGCGTCTAGTCATTTCAGTAATAATAGAGCTTTATTTACTGACTTTAAGAGAGTTAATAATACTAACTTATCACTAGCAATTGGTGATGTTAAAGGCAGTATTGAAGGAGAGGGTACAGTAAAAATGTATTTTCAAACAGAAGGGGAAAAGAAAGAGGTTATTTTACATAATGTAATGTACTCTTCGAAATTAAGACGAAATCTATTTTCGGGACCTGCCTGGGAAAAACTAGGAGGAAAGTTTATAGGAGCGAAAGGGAAAATAGAAGTTTTCGACAAAGACGGGGAGAAGCTATTTTTCGCCCAAAGGCGTAATGGATTATATTATTTCAGTCCCCAATATTTGAAAAAACAAATAGAAAATGTTAACTTAACTATTTCGCAGAAAAAGGGATTAGAATTATGGCATAGGCGTTATTGCCATATCAACAATCAGTATATTGTAAATACTAGTAGTAAAGAGTGCGTAAAAGGATTGCCCAAACTAACTCTCGGGAAAAGCGATTGTGAAGATTGCAAGTTAGCAAAGTCGAGGAGTATTTCTTTTAAATCTTCATCAAAAACGAATTCACGAAAACCCCTGGAGTTAATACACATGGACGTGTGTGGACCACTCCCAAACGTATCCTTAGGGGGAAAGAGATATTTCCTGTCTATTACGGACGACATGTCCAAAAAGGTTACGGTGTACCCGATGAGGCAGAAGTCTGAGGTTTTTGAACTTTTTAAAAAATTTCAAGCGCGATCTGAAAGATTCCTTAATAAGAAAATTTTGCGTGTACGCACAGATAATGGCATGGAATTCTGCCATAAGGAATTCGAAAAATACTTAGAAAACAAGGGAATCGTATCAGAGAGGACGAACGTTTATACCCCCCAGCAAAATGGCGTAAGTGAGCGTTTCAATTATACGGCGTTAGATGCTGTAAAAGCAATGCTCAAAAGTAGTAATTTGAGCGATGCGTTTTGGGCTGAAGCGTTGCTCTGTTTTACCTATGTATGGAACAGAGTAGTGCATTCAAAGCAATTAAAAACCCCTTTCGAGTTATATGGTGGTCGGAAACCGTCGGTCACTCATTTAAAGGTTTTTGGCTGCACAGCCTACATCAGGATGCCTAAGCAATTAAGGAATAAGCTTCAAATGCGGGCTAAAAAGGGGATTATGGTTGGCTACGCTACAAAAACCAAGGGATATAGAATATGGATCCCTGAAAGTCATAATGTCCTAGAAACTCTAAATGTTTCGTTTAAAGAAGATGTGGGGGAGATAGAAAACGTACAAAGCCCCGAGTTAAATCAAAATATTAGAATAATTCCTGAAGAAATTGAGGATTCCGATTCAGAAAGTGAAACAACCCCGGAAAAGGCAGAAATTAGTGAACCAACCCAAGAAAAAGCAGAAATTAGTGAACAAATAACCCAAGAAAAAGCTGATAGTAGTAAACATAGGGTGAAAGATAAAGGGACAAAGAACCCTGGTCGAATCCCATGTAATCAAATTAAATGGATGAGAGAAGCCATATTGCGTAGAGATGGTTCAAAAACTGACATTTATTATCGAATAAACGGAACAAGTGTAAGACTTCGTTCACCTAAAGATGCCCAAAAATATTGTAATGATAATAATATAAATTATGAGGAAGATTTCTTCAATTTTAGAACCACAGATTACTATACTGGCCCTGTAGGAAATGAAAATGCAAGCAGCAGTCTGTTATCGGCTTTTCATGTAGAGGTAAAGATACCTAGAAATTACAGGGATGTTTTGAAATCTCCCCAAAAGAAAGAGTGGGAAGAAGCAATGGGGGAGGAGATGAAGGTTATGAAAGATAGAAAAGTATGGGAATTAATCCCGAAACCCAAAGATACGAAAATACTGGGAAGTACTTGGGCGTATACACTAAAACGGAATGACAAAAATGAGATTATGCGTTACAAAGCGCGTTTAGTAGCCCAGGGTTTCAGGCAGCGTAAAGGGGAGACTTATGATGAAGTTTACAGCCCCGTTATAAGTTTCACCCTAATAAGAATGTGGTTTGCATTATTAGTATGCTTACTTGGCTGGACACATTGCCAGCTAGATATAAAATCTGCATACCTGTACGCTGACCTTAATGAAAGGATTTACATGTATCAGCCACATGGATTTAAAGACGAAACTTACCCCAATCATGTTTGCTTGTTACGCAAAGCTCTTTACGGCCTACACCAAAGTGGGCGACAGTGGTTTAATGAAATCCACACTGTTTTACAAGATCTAAACTTCGAAAAGCTAGACTGGTGCAATTGCACGTACATCTTTGAAAAACGTGTTCTACTACTCCTTTATGTAGATGATATCGTTTTATTCGGTAAATCAGACCTTCACATAAGGGAAGTAATTAAGCTTTTAAAAGAAAAATTTGATTTGAAAGTGCTGGGAAAAACCCGAAAATTACTAGGCATTGAATTTCTAGAAAAGGACGGAAAAATATATATACACCAAGAAGGTTATATTGATAAAGTTTACGATACTTATAAGAACTATAAAATTCCGATAACATCATTACCCATAAGTAAGGGAACTCTCCTTTCAAAGATAGACTGTCCTAAAACGCACGCCGAAATGGAAGAAACGGAACGATTACCGTATCGAAATGTAGTTGGATGTTTAGCATTTTTAGCGGGGAGGACTCGCCCCGATATCAGCTATGCTGTAAACATCCTGTCCCAGTTTCAAGAGAACCCTGGGTTAGTACATTGGAACTGCGTTCTAAAGTTGTTAGGGTACGTACATGCCACAAAGAGTTTAAAGTTGAATTTGGCAAATATAGATGAATTAAATATCAGATGTTACAGTGACTCAGATTTTGCGTCAAACAGAGATGACAGAGTATCTGTAGGCGGAACGATTTTGCTTTTTTGATAAGGTTCCTGTCTCCTGGCGAACTTTCAAACATAAATCGGTAACTTTGTCTACAATGGAAGCAGAATTCATCTCTTTAACAGAATCCTCGAAAGAACTAATGTGGATCTATCGCATTTTAAAAGAATGCAAAGAAATCGGCTTAGAAATCCCTGATATTAATTCAAGTGAACTTTTTTGTGACAACCAGGCAGCGATTAACTTCTCGAATTCGCCTATAGAAAACTCACGTTCTAAACATATAGACGTGAAGTTCCATTTTATCAGAAACCTGATAAACGAAAAAACTTTTCCGCTTAAGTTTTGTACCAGCAAAAGCAATTATGCAGATGTGCTGACGAAGCCTTTAACTAAGGAAGGTCTTCAAAAATTTGTAAACGAACTGTTTATCTAGTAGTTTTTTTTTCATTCTTTAAATGTTCCCGTTTTAAGTTTGTTTGTGAGATTTATGTCGTGCTGAAATGTACTGATATTTTGTTAACACACTTATACTAGATGTGCCGAAAGTTAGTCATCGGATTAAAAGGTAAAGTTATACCATAGGGATATTAAAAATTGCTTGTCGAAGTGTTCTTCGTCGCAAGGGACGAAAGTTTCGAATCCCAAAATTTAAAATAGAAAGTTTTTTTATTTTTTTCTGCTACTCTGACTAACCAGAAGCTATATTCGCTTTGTAAATATATATATTTTTAGGTGCGTCTTGCTCGCCTTTATACTTGTATAATGATTATATTTTAAAAGGTTAAAATTTCTTGCTAAAAATCATGAAGTTTATGAATAGCATTTTTTTACAAATATTAGAATTAGAATGTGTTTATACAAATATTAGAATAGAAATTTTCTGAACAAGTGTGTACATATTGGATTTAGTTTTCATATGTATTAAGTATAGTTTCACGTTTATTCTGTAATGTAATTCGAAAGCGTGTTTATACTAAAATAGTAGCAAATGTGTCTATTCTATAATGTAATTGGAAAGCATGTTTATACCAAAATATTAGCAAGTGTGTTCATTCCAAAATGTAATTGGAATCTCATTACTTTAATTGAAATGTCTTTCTCATGTTATCAGAGTATGTTCCAGTGAAAATGTCTGTAAAGCGTAAGTGTATAAACATCCATTAGGGCTTTCGCCACAAGAGCGGTTCGCAGAAACGAGAAGGGGGGCCGATGTTAGCAATAGCGGCGGCATTGGTTATTTTGTTTACCGTGCGTTCTCGTATCTGCGAATCTTTCCCGAAGCAATTGCCGCGGGGTTAAACGTCATTAATTATGCATGCGTTTTTCTGGGCACGCGTAACCTGCGGCGCATGCTCCGTGGGAGCGACTGATAGTATAAATGGAATGAGTTTTTCAGCTTTCCAGCCAGACCAGAGCAGAGCAGTTCGACGACGTGCCGGAGCTACGGACGCGCCTGTTAATTATGTTAAAGGCAACAAATCTTGTCTCCAGTTTTAAACGATTTTAAATAAAAGGAGTTAGATGCTCATTCGCCTGGTCTTCATTTCCCGTACTCACCTGAGCTTTGCTACACCCATTTTTTATTTTTAGAGGAAGGCAGTTACACCTTATGTAACAGAAACCCTCAGAAATATTAATATACAATTTAGTTAACAAAATTCAAAATATTATCGGTAAAATTTAAACTAGCATTTAATGCAAAAATGAAAACTATATTCTGAGAATATTATATTTTATTCACTTGAATAATCATTGTAAAATGTTTATTTGCATGAAAATTTTGATTTTATGAAAAATGTTTCAAATAAAATGCTGTTATTTCTGACTTTAATTTTCTTCTGTGTTCATTAAATGAATAAACTTTCATCCATAATTGAGAATCGTTAAACTACCATATTATCTCTATCAGATTAAATTATTTTGAATATACCTGATACATTGAATAACTTCAGAAAAACTAGCATTCTGGATAGCGGTCTATAAAATGTTTTTCCACAGCAGAGATATGCAATATACAACTCTTAAAGTATATTACATACAGTTACTTGATAATAGCTTTGATGCTGAAACAGTTGTAAATGCTCAGTAAGTGGATCCACATTCAATAATTTTTTAATTTAGCTATAATTGTGGGTTTTAATGTGATACAGATGATTTGCCAAATTGTTGCAGCAAATAAGAATTTAAAATACAAGTTTTGACATTTTCCACTTAAATAAATATTTAAATATATTTGTAAAAACAACGAGTTTGGTTATGAGTTATATGTTATGAGTTCAGATTTATTATAATTCCTTTACCATTTAAAATACACATATTTCTGTGATATGAATGCAGAACACTGAACACATTCGTAAATTTGGTAGTGTTTTTAATTTCTGTCATATTTTTAATACACAATTAAAAATACTAAATATCCTATAACAGACACTACTTGTAATGTTGCAGTGCTAATTAATTCTACAAAATTAAGCATGTACTATGAATGAATAATAATAGAAGCTGTTTATTAAACTTTTAGATTACGCGATTAATTTAATAATATGCATAAATAATGTCTAACTTTAAAGTTTGTGTAAAGAAAAACGCACGTCAGCGTTCTACAATCTACATTACATAACTAGAATAATAAATGCAAACAAATATATACATACCTCTGAGCTTTAAATCCTCGTATTTCTGCTCCCATAAAACTTTATTTCCCAAAAAGGAAAACACTGCAAATGAATCCATTTTAGGCAGGTTGTCAGATTGCCCTTTTGCAAAACCGGGTAATAACGCCATGGTAAACAAAACAGAAATAAAACTAATAATAAAGATGACAGTAGAGTTCCCTTTTGGTACAGATGTAGTATACGCAACGAACGCCAAGGGGCGATTTTTCGCCAAATCTGATGGTTGTTTGGCGGTTTTTATATTCTGGCAGGGAGGATTTTAAGATCGGATGGTATTTTTAAAAATTTTTTTGCAATAAGCTTTGTTTTACTGACCGCTACAGCCAGCGGAAGCTTTTTTTTACTGTACAACAGCCAGCGGTATGTAGCGAAGCCAGCGGCTGGGGATTTTCTGTAATGTTGTTGGACGGATGCGTAACGGAGTGTAGCGGAGTGAAGCAAGGGTATCTGAGCGAAGCGAAGATTCCGTGTGCACCTACGAGTTTCATAAACCCAGCAGTAAGTTTGTTTTCCAATTTATTGTTTACATTTCGCAGTTTAAGCCTAACAGCTCTCCGAACGGGATTTTGGCGCCAAATTGGCGATGGCCCGTTGCGTATACTACATCTGTTCCAAAATATGATTTTAAAATGTTAGTTTAAGAGGTGGAAATGTAGAATCTCGCGCTAGAAAAATGTAAACATTGAAGCATGGTAAATAATGACGTCAGAACCAATCACGTAGCGTTTTGGGGTCACATTTTTCAACACTTTTCGCTTATTTTAAATTTAAAATTTTTATTATTTAGATCTATATATACGTTTTAATTGATGTTTTCGAACAATTTGATAACCAATTATGTTAATAAAAAATAGAAATGAGCATTTTCCCCACATGTGCAAATTCCTCATTGTAAAACACGAATTAATTTCGGGCGATGACTGAGCTGTTTTGGGAGCGTGTTAAATAATAATAATCCACAATCAGAAGGTTAGAACTTCAATTATATTTATTCGCCGATCACTTTCGTTCCGTCTCTGCCAAGATTACTCTTTTTGTTGCCAACGCAACTTACATAAAAACTAGATCGTTATATTTTATTAACGTTGCCACTCGTCAATTACTTCGACTTAAAATATAATTTGGTGAGATACTACAAGTAGCCTCGTGACTCAAGAGTTTATATATATAGCCACATTGGTGATTGAGATATCAAACAACTTGAGTTGTAGTCTTTAGCAGATAGTTGACCTTTTACCCAGATGACCGATGCGACAGATTTAGAAGGGATATAAATCGTTGATCGTTTCTTTCAACAATATTTAACAAGAGTCGTAACTACTACTGCTCTAGGTAGCGCAACGTGCAAGGGCCCAGAGAGTCAAAAGGCCAGATACAACAGATATTGCTAGTGTGTTGTGTGTAAATTAAAAATTAACACACACACACACATACACTAGCTGAAGTACCCGGCATTGCCCGGGATTTTGACAATGTTTGTTAACCAAAATCAATTTAAAAGTTAACACAGTATAAATAACATAGAAGAGACTACCTGAAATATTATTTTTTTCGCATTTTGGTACTTTTCTGTTTAACTGTTTACTGCTACTGGGTTTGGCGCACTGCCAATATTCTAACTCGCGACGCAGGACATTTTTTTTCTGTCCGAAAGACCGTTATTGAGGAACGTAATCCTACGTTAAAATATTGAATTATCTATATATATAAAACAGTTCCGTAACTGACTCATTCATTCATTCATTCATTCATTCATTCACTGACTGACTGACATACAACGCACAGACCAAACCGCTGGACCTAAAGGGCTGAAATTTTGCATGGCGATTCTTCTTATAGTGTAGGGGTGCACTAAGAGAGATTTTTGAAAAATTCTTCTTAGATTTTTTTAAATTAAATTTTTAAGCTGTTTTTTTTACTTTTTTTAAGTTTGCATTTAAAATAATAATTTGAGGGTTATAAAATTTATATCACGAGAAAGATCATAAAAATTCCTTTAAAATGAAATCTTTTTCGAATCTTTACCTTCATTTCCTGATTTTTGGTGAATTTTTAAAGATTAATTTTTAGAATTTAATTTATTAAATGCCGATCACGTGATTTCTTTTTCTGGTACTTTAAATAAATTTATCGTCACGTGCATAAAAACTAAATAGACAAAAAATAATTTTTTTTTTCTTGCTAATGCGGCAGACGATTGGACATTATCCAAAAAAATATTAAAATACTGTAAAAGAAATGTTCTAGAAACTGTACTATATTAACTGTACTATATTCTTTAGTATTCTTTATATTAGATTTAATTTGAATATCTTCTTCTACATTATTTTGTCTATAAAAATATCCCTTACGATTTTTTTATAAATATATATATATTTTACATCAATTATACACATTGATCGTCGTATTTATTATATATATATTGGCATTAATTGCATACATTCACCGATGTTTTTACTTTGAATGTACTCCGTAGCGAAGTGCGGGTTTTCAGCTAGTTAATCTATATATATAAAACAGTTCCGTAACTGACTCATTCATTCATTCACTGACTGACTGACATACAACGCACAGACCAAACCGCTGGACCTAAAGGGCTGAAATTTTGCATGGCGATTCTTCTAATAGTGTAGGGGTGCACTAAGAAAGATTTTTCAAAAATTCTTCTTAGATTTTTTTAAATAAAATTTTTAAGCTGTTTTTTAAACTTTTTTTACGTTTGCATTTAAAATAATACATTGAGGGTTATAAAATTTATATCACGAGAAAGATCATAAAAATTCCTTCAAAATGAAATTTTTTTCGAATTTTTACCTCCATTTCCTGATTTTTGATGAATTTTTAAAGATTAATTTTTAGAATTTAATTTATTAAATGCTGATCACGTGATTTCTTTTTCTGGTACTTTAAATCAATTTATCGTCACGTGCATAACAACTAAATAGACAAAAAAATATTTTTTTTCTTGCTAATGCGGCAGACGATTGGACATTATTTTGTCTATAAAAATATCCCTTACGATTTTTTTAAAAATATATTTTGTTTTCTACATCAATTGTATATATTGATCGTCGTATTTATTATATATATATATATATATATATATATATATATATATATATATATATATATATATATATTTGGCATTAATTGTATACATTGACCGTTGTATTTAATTTGAATGTACTCCGTAGCGAAGTGCGGGTTTTCAGCTAGTCACTGTATAAATCAGGCGTCGGCAACCTATGGCACGAGTGCCAGGCTTGGCACGCGGTGGAGTTCTTAATGGCACTCTACACTACTCTACATTGGAAATAAATTCAGCATTTTCATTTACGTACACTAGCAGTAAAAGTATAGTCACATGGACTCCCCTCGTAAATTGAGTGGGTCTGTTCCAAGTGCGTTCTGTTCGGCGCATCGGTATACGAATGTAGTGACAGAATACTAATTTGACGTTGTGACAATTTGTAACATAACTTATACTAATTATCATATTGTTATATGGTATGTAACAAAGCCCAGTGTAATAGGATTGTTTGTTGGTGGGGTAATGAATCGGTCTTGGGACCAAATATAATAGACCTTTCAACTATTATTAATTAAATGTCATGTAATTAAACATCCTAAAGTCTTCACATTGCGTTGTGTTTCACAAATTATTACAGACTATCTGATTGTAGATAATAAATGACACGTTTATTAATTAACAACATCTAAAATGATATACATACACACAGCAAATATTACACTTAATCCTTTCACTTATCATCACATATATTCACACTTATTATTTTCAATATTGACTACACTCATGAATTACGTTAAGTTACCTATCCACATTACTCCTACTTCTTAAATATCTATCACAATTATATTATTAACTTATTCGGCATGAATGAGAAAATGCGAGGGCACATCATTATCTCAAGGTATCAAATAAAAGAGCACAAACATACCTCCACTGATGCACGATATTGCTGTGGGGGTCTCCTTAAATGAACTAGGACGGGGTTCATCAAATGCGCTCGCTCCGTCGAAAATCTTTCATTCACCTATTTCTTTGTCGAGGCTCGGTCAATAACTGGTCAGGTAGGCTTGTCACTCCGCTGGGCTCATTTATCGTTTCCCTACTCGGCTGGGCGCTTTCGGCATCACTTATTTTCTGTTATGGGCTTTCGCCATAAAACATCACGTCAGATCTTGGCTATTAGCAGGAACTCCTTCGGCTTAGGCTCTCCGCATCATAGTCTTCTGATATGGTTCTTAACACTCCTTCGTCTCAGGTCCTTTACAAAACTCCCTCTCATCTACTCTTTAGCAAAACTCCTTTTGAATATCTATGCGCTCTCGGCATAAAACTCCTTCGTTAATATGTCTTCCATCTTCTCATTGCCCCTCCTTTCTTTTTCCACGCCTGTTTTTTTTCATTGGCTTTCCATAATCTTGGGGGGACCTATATCTCTCCGCCCATTCGTACATTCTCCTCCCCTTACATAATATCATATTCCCATGGCTCTTTTCATCACGTGTTCCCAGCACTTCATCTGTTTCCGTTTACCTTGTTTTCGGCTAACTCATATCTTCTCCCCGCCTTTCATGTTCAACTGTTCTCATTTTTAACGATTTATTTTCTACCTGCCTTCCCATATGCGCTTTCCTGTCTGTGTATCATATCTTTTCACTTCTTAATTACCTCTCCATCTGGACTTCCTTTGTCGGCGTTTTTCTCTTCATCTCCTGGTTCCTCTTTTTACGTCTTCTTTCTTTTGAACCTCTCAAGTCCACCGCCTATTTATCTCTTGTCTCCATCAATCCTTATTTGTAACTTCACCGTACGCTTGTCCCCTTAACTCTGTTTGTCCGCACATGTCTCTTTCTACCTCATTATTTGCAATGTTACGCGTATTTCCCCGTAACACCCAGTTGTTTTTTGTTTAAGTTTTTTGTGAAGACTTGTATTTTATTGGTCTAATTTTTGTTATAATTTATCCATATTTCATCAAATGGAGAATAAGAAACGAAAATTTGATGGTCGCGGTTTTCAAGACTCTTGGACGAATGAATATGGATTTATACAACAAAAGGATCATGCTGTATGTGTGATATGTCTCGAAAGCGTCGTATGCCGCACGTCAATAGTACAAAGACATTTCCAAACCAAACATCAGTCCACATTTAACAACAACGATGAGAAATGTGAAGCTATAGAGGGAGCTGTTTCTGGTTATAAGAAACAAGTAACTTTTTTTGTGGAATAACTGGAACGAAGCCTAAAGCGACAGAATGCAGCTTCGCAATTGCTCGTTGCATAGCTGCCAAAGGCAAGCCCTTTACAGATGGGGAATATATAAAGGAAATCTTAATAAAAAGTGCTGAAAAGTTGTTCAGCGATTTACCTAACAAACAAACAATATTATCCCGAATTCCGGAAATACCGGCTTCTGCGCGAACAATTGAAAGAAGAATAACTGCAATGGCAGAAAATGTAACAACAAAACAGAATTCTGGATTACAAGAAGCTGTTGCATTTAGCGTCGCTGTTGATGAAAGCACCGATATAAATGATGTTGCGCGGCTTGCAGTAATTGCACGGTATTGTGATAAAGATCAAGTTTATGAAGAATTGTGCAGCTTGATTCCTCTGTCTGTGACAACTAAGGGGCAGGATATTCTTTCTTCATTCGTAAACTATTTTGACAGCAAAAACATTAATATAGAAAAAATATTTTGTGTAACTACTGATGGCGCACCTGCAATGGTTGGCAACGATAGAGGATTTGTCAAACTTCTTGAAAATCGTATTGGACATAAAATATTGAACTTCCATTGCATAATACATCAGGAAAGTTTAGTTGCCAAAATTTCGTCACAGCGCTTAATTCCTGTAATGAGCACTGTTGTTAAAATAGTTAATTTTATAGTGTCTCGTTCTTCATTGACACAAAGGCAATTTAAATCTCTTTTAGAAGAAATGGAAAGTGAATATGTGGACCTCCCCTTATATAGCCATGTCCGTTGGCTTTGTCGAGGTAATGTCTTGAATAAGTTTGTGTCATGTCTGGAACACATTCAAATTTTTCTTAATGAGAAGGAAACACATTTCCCCGAATTGAACGATAAACAATGGTTATGCAAATTGATGTTTCTGACTGATATAACTAAACATCTCAATGAACTAAACTTAAGATTGCAAGGAAAGCGTTAAACTGTGCTCGAATTTTTTGAATATTGGAAAGGATTTGATACAAAATTAAATATATTTTTAATACTAGTACCTACAAATACTTCCCAAATGTTAAAGTGCTTGCAAATAAATCGACCATAGACAAAGATGAACTTAAAACCTTCGTCGAAGCACTTAAAAAAGAATTTTCCCAAAGGTGCAAAGACTTTGAAGCTCATATTCCTATGTTTTCCTTCCTCATAAAACCAGATCCACTAATGATCCCGTTTGATCTTTCAATTTTTGAGTGGATGGAAGTTTATAATTTTGAAATGGAACTTATCGAACTAACATCTTCAGTGTTATGGAAAGCAAAATTTATGGAATTACGAAAAAATCTGGAAGATGACTCTAAGGGAAAATCGACAGCTATATTAAATTGTCGGATGTCCTTGCCGGAAAGATTTAATTGTTTAAAGAAAATTGCAAGTGCTCTGCTTTCCGCTTTTGGTTCTACATATCTCTGTGAACAAATTTTTTCTCACATGAAACATATTTTGAGTCCACAAAGAAGTTGTTTAACAACTGAACATTCAGAATCTTGTGTGAAATTAAAAGTAACAAATTATACCGCTGATATTGAAATATTAAGTAAAGCAGTGCAGGGACAAGGTTCACATTAAAAATTTTTTAATTCGTGTTGGAATTTTCTGTTTATTCTTTTAATAAATATGTTTAAAAGATAAATTTGTTATCACATTCTTCTCCTCTAGAACTCCATTATATAATTTGGTGGACATATATACACCTATACATATATACCTACCATTACTTTCTGGTAACAAGAATTGAGGCAGCACCCTGAATCATGTGTTAAAGTGGCTTGGTACACCACAGCTAAAAGGTTGCCGACCTCTGGTATAAATAGTAACATACGCCATTTAGTTTCGAAGTTCATGGTTGTTTATGTCGTGAAATTTAAGATGCCGCAAAATGTCGCTTATCTCTTTTGTGTGTTAAGGCCGTCTGCACACGGGGCAACTCAAAAGAAACTGATAACTGACTCCAGTCACAAACCAGTCCGTGATGAGTCGTAACCTATGTAATTGAATGGAGCCACGCACACGGCGCAACTGGTTACAAACTCGTCAGACGAGTTTGTAACCAGTTGCGCCGTGTGCGTGGCTCCATTCAATTACATAGGTTACGACTCATCACGGACTGGTTTGTGACTGGAGTCAGTTATCAGTTTCTTTTGAGTTGCTCCGTGTGCAGACGGCCTTAGTGTTTGAAAAATACTATGAAATTGAGTTTTAAACATTTTTTTTTATATGGATAGGGATTTATTTATATTGCACATCATAAATTGATTAACCTCACGTTATGCGCTTTTAAAAATCCAAACATTTCTTAAATATACACTATCTGGCCAAAAGTATCCGGACAACCCCCTATAGAAGTGGATTTGGCAGGTGACGTAATTTGATGCGTAACCGAAAGCTATAAAAGTGTTGGTAGTGGTTTGTCAGGTCATATTTATGCGTTTGTGAGACACTGAGTACGTCACAGGAAGTTAGTGACTTTGATCGTGACATTATAGTGGGATGCCACCTTTGTGGGAAATCAGTTCGTGAAATTACATTCTACAGAAGCCAAAATCCACTGTGAGTGGTGTAATTGGGAAGTGGAAACGTCGAGGCAGTGAAACTGCAGAAAAACGAAGTGGCAGGCCGAAAAAAATAGTGAACGCAACCGTAAAACCCTGAAAAGGGTAGTGAAACAAAATCGCAAGTCCTCGTTGATTGAAATCACTCAGGAGTTACAAAGTTCATCAGGCGTTAGTGTTAGCAGCAGGACTGCTTGTCGAGAGTTAAAAAACCTGGGATTCCATAGTCGTTCAGCCGCTCACAAGCCGAACATCACTCCCCAGAATGCGAAGCGTCGATTGCAATGGTGTAAAGTTCACCGTCATTGGACTGTGGACACGTGGAAAAATGTTCTTTGGATTGATGAATCTCGCTTTACAATTTGGCAGTCCTATGGACGCGTCTGGGTTTGGCGGATGCCCGGCGAGCACTTCTTACGTGACTGCATTGTGCCGACTCTTAAGTTTGGTGGTGGCAGCATCATGGTGTGGGGGTGTTTTTCATTGTTTGGCCTGGGTTCCTTAGTACCCGTGGTTGGAAATATGAACTTTGAGATGTATGTGGGCATTCTGGACAATGCTGCTCTCCCAACTCTATGGAAATATGTCGGGGAAGGCCCATTTCTCTTCCAGCAGGATAACTGCTCCATTCACACATCGGGACTTGGGCAGGCATGGTTTAACGAAATGGGTGTTCAAAAACTGGACTGGCCTACTCAGAGCCCCGATCTAAATCCCATTGAACACCTTTGGAACGAATTAGCCAGCCAAATCGACCATCCTCACTTCCAGCACTCACTTCAGCTGTGATAGACACCTGGAAATCAATTCCTACAGACACCTATCAAAAACTGGTGGAAAGTCTCCCCAGACGTGTGCCGGCTGTCATCGATGCAAAAGGAGGACCGACATCATATTAATATATGCCCCAGCACTCTCCGAGTCCGTACCACTGGGCTTCCGTATACTTTTGGCCAGATACTGTACTCAGATAATAAACACAGTAATACACCCCTTGATGACAAAATATGTGGGGGAGAAGCCAGTTGAAAGTTTTAACACCTTAAACGTACCAAACAGGCTTGGACCTAGATTCCGCCCTTGTTAAGAGTTTATGAGTTATAAGGCATAACCCATAACCACCGTGGATGAAAACGAATTCTATATGTGCAATTCCTCGCTGCCTTGCTGAAGTTTCTATAATATGGTCCCTATGCTAAAACTAAATCCATGGGTGTCAAGGTACGCAGATTTGCATGCATATGTGAAAAACACTTTGAAACAGCCATAAGTAGTTTTTAGAAGCATATGACAATAACAGGTTTGCAATTTCAATCATATTCATTACCACATTTTCGACACTTTTTTTTACTTGTGTAATGGATGACCGCTCTATTTCATAGCTTCCAAATCCTCTCTAAAATCGAAAAGCTTTCGTCCCCTCCCCCCCTCCCCGAAAAACACACAGGATAGGAAACCTTTTAACCATATTTCATAGTCCTCAAAATTGAACTTTGAAAGTACTCAGACAATCGATATTAGACAAAGTTCTATTCCGTGCTACATCTGTGTCGCGTGCCAAGCGTTCTACTTTCAAACTTAAATCTTATAGTTCTATGATGTTTATCAGGTCCTTCACAACTAGAATGAAAGAAAATCTTATATAGGAGTTTAATCCACATTCATAGTGCTCTGTTTCCCCAGCAAAGAAGTAGACTCAGTGCCGAATGAAGCACTTCTAGGGTCCGAAGAGCAATCTAATTTCGACGCCCTCTTGTTCAAAATGCTATTAATAAATATTATTTATCGCTTAAGATGTTTTCTCACGATTGAAAAGAAAATTGTATTTGTCATTAGGTAGTAAACACATGTAAACCACCGTTTGTCGTTCGACCAACGGCAAATTGTCCAGATGAAAATGGCGTCCGTGAAAAGCTTCTGACTTTCAGAGAGGCCCCTTACGCCTGTACGATCCATCACTGAGTAGATTGTTCACTGGAGTTATGCGTGAACTCGAACTGTTGAATCATCATAAATAATTCAAGTCATTCCCGATTGTTTGTGACTTTTTCCCTTGTTTTCGGCAAAAAGTGGAAAAAGAAAATACATCTTTTTTTCTTCCACTCACGTTAAGGTATAAAAGAGTTTTCGGTTTCTACTGAGAATTTCGCACAAAAATTACCCTTCATTTGTAAGAATCCTCTTTGAATTTTAGATCATTTCCTTATTAATACAAACTTTAAGGATCTGTATAAAAATTTAAGTCAAACTGGATCTCGATCAGGGAGTCGCAAATTAGTAATGATGAAAAAATGCTTCTGCCAGTTTGTGGCAATCCTATAACGAGAACTAGATTACTGTTGTAAATTGTGGTTACTCGTTAATCACAATAGAATATAAACCCAGACAATATTTATTAAATCCGTCAAGAAATCGTAAATTAGTTATGATAAAAACAAGCTTCTTTAAATCTGCACTAACCTATAACAAGAACTTAATTGCTCTTGCAAAAAACCCAGTTACTTTACAGCAAGTCACTAATTAAATAAAAGGCATCCGTCTGTTTGTTCCTCGTAGTCTATTACGATAAAATTATTCATATGAGGTAAATAGATTGCTTTACAATATATAATTCGATTTTAATCTTAATATGTTGTGTTGTTAGTACATATTTGATTCACTTCGTTGCCATAGAACTCAGCTTTTAATAAATGAACAAGCTTTGCACTGAAGCGTGTAAATTATATCTCATCTCCTAAGTGCTTCATTATTACATTAAGGAAATGGGTCTTTGAGATTACTTAGTTGAGGCAATAAAAAACGCTTGACTATTTTTATTTTGACAATGGGAGTTTATAACGTGGTTTGAAAATCTAATAAAATGAAATTAAATTCTCCTTTTTTTTCACAAGATTTGATTGAAGTATAATTTAGAAAGCTCTTTTAGAAAAATACAGGATCGAAAATTAATAACTCGCTGCTACCTCTGTTATGGGTGTTACGAATTTCGGTCTGCATGTATCGAAAAAAATATATTATGAATGTTGATGCTATGAAACTGGTTTATCAGAACTCTGTTTCTAACGTTTTAAATGTAGGTCGATTTGTGTAGATAGAAAGTGTTTTCAGTTTTAGTTTAATTTTTTATTGGTAATGTCAGTAAGATATTTTACAGAAGTTTTAAAACTGGCTAAAGGTCACTAAGTTTGACAAAAGGACTTGCAATAAAGCATCGAGCTTGTACGACAATTATAATTTATTACCGAGTTCCTTAGCTTTTTTTTCCTCGTAAAAAAATGTAATTCTTTTTTTAGCAATTAGGTATTCGAGGCATGTTTTTCCTTTTCCTCCAGCTATTGTCTATAATTAAGTTAAGGACCATAATTTGAAGTAATTAGTTGTGCCTAACATTGAAAATATTTTAACGTTTTATTCGGTATTATTCAGTGAAAAAAAAATTACTGGATTGTAACTGCTAAACTTCTGCGTAAACTCATATCTAAATCCTGTTCGTTATACTTGATATCAGTTGTAACGCGATCTGCTATTAAAACGCGAAAAAAACTATATGAATTACACAAAAAAGTTCAATCTATACAGCCACTCCTTACCATAAGAAATTGAAATTTTCGTTCTTTAAGGTAAAGTATAATTCACTGTCTATACTTAAAAGATTTAGAAAAGGTTGCAACAAAAATGAATTTCCGAAAATCATTTTTGACATCAAGCTGGATAATAAAGGTAATGAAGCCAATTATTCTCCCTGAAATTAAGACAAGCAAGAGAAAATTCCATTTAATTTTAGCCTCATTTTTAGTTTTATGGTTTCATTTAACAGTAATCAGTGTAGTGTATTGGCATATCAGGGATATTAGGGAATGCAGTATGACATACTGTGTGGTTAATAACATAGTCGTGAGTTCGTGGATCTTAAGCATAATCTTCATGTGGGATGCATTGACTTTCAATAGGACGTCGGTAAAGAAAATGTTTAACGAGTATCGCATGTTTGAAGCTATCTTCATTGACAATAGTACCTTTCAAAAGGCCAGAGGAATCCTGAATGCAGCAACTTGCGTCTACATTTTCTTTGGCATCTCATTTACCGTCACGTCTGCAGTCATCCTCACCGTGGATAATGAATTCGCAATAGAATGGTATGCGCAAACTGATCTATTCGAAGTAAGCGTTCAGATAAAAACGCTTGTCCTATTCTTTTTCAAAGTGTCTATGACGATAGTGTTTACGTTGTTCCCAGGCATGATAATGTTGCTGCACCAATGTTTTTTCACTTTCGTTATACTGGGTATTTACTCGTGTGAAAAAGGAACTACCCGTTTCAAGACTGGAAAGTGCGTTTCAAAGTTCATAAATATGTACTCCAACGTCCACAGGATCGCCACGTCCATCGAGTTGGCTATCTCTCTGGAAGCACTGTTCTTGTCGTACTTGCACTATTCCGTCATGTACATGAGGATTTCCGACTCCTACCTGCAGAAAACAACTGCTAATATCATGATTCAGATGGCGAAGTCACTCCAAAACATTCTTCTTCTCTTCTTGGCAACGGTGTTTGCAGCCTCCGAAGTCCACAGCCAAGACTTTTCGCTGAGAGCAAAAGTGAAGGACAGGGCATTCCGAATGAGTCTTCAGACTGCAACTTCGGCTTATTCGGACGTGCTTTACAGAATAATGGATTCAAAGGCGGCGATTGTCTTCACAGCTTGGAGAATGTTCAGCTTCACGAGGACATTTCTCTTAACATCTACAGGAGTGCTGTTAACATATAGCCTTCTAATTCTGCAGTTTCGTGTCCCGGATGACACGTAAATCTCGAACATACAAGAATGTGACTTTCCAACATTAGATTTTATCAGTTATATCATTAATAAAGGTATCTGATATGAAATATTTTTCAGTTGTTGATTCGTCTCAACCAAGATGCTGTCGTATGGTTAATCTGCAAGTTGTTACAAACAACGAATTCCCATAATACCTAAAACAGTTAACTATACAAATTTTTGAAGTAAAATATTCAGTATCCACTAATATAAATGAATTTACAATTAACGTGCAATAATTTAACAATTTTTACCAGAATGTTCAGTTTTACGAGGACATTGCTGTTAACAACTACAGAAGTGGTGTTCTAACAGCCTCTCGTAATTTTTCTGATCACTTATTAGCTAAAGCCTATTATAGATTTCTGTTGAAATAGGCGTCTAAGTGAATTTCCCGGGCTTTTCCCATAATCTTTTTTTATTCATTAAATTATTCAAATAAGCAATTTTCATTTCAAGCGAGAACCATCAATAGATTCATACTCTGCAAAAAATTACATACGCAACTAATTAAAAACTTAAAGCTAAACGTTGTACATTTAAACGACTACCTTCATACTGGAACACCGAGAGCAAAAATCCCTGGGGATTAACATTGGGTATTGAAGATCTGTTTGTTCAATTGACGCATGGCCTTAACCGGTCAAATCAAGTTAATGAATGCTCATAGGATGTAATCATCTTAAAAGTTATATTTTGGAAAGAATTCTCATGCTATGATAATGCCAGCCTCTGTTGATTAAATGACTTTATTTATTAAAATTTAATTCATATAAATTTTCAGTATTTGGTTTACCACAAAGTTTTGGATTGCAGTTTAAATTTTTTTATATCTTTACTTTCATTCTGTTCTGTTTCGATTAAATTTGATAAAAAGATGTAGCATTTGTCTGTGACCGCGGGTTGAACGGCTTGCACTCTGAGGGCATGTTCACATAGAATCCGTCAGCGTTAAAGATTCCGTTGGCGCTGATTGGTTAAATGGGTCAATTGTTGTTATATGATTGGTTAAAAAATTTTACGTTGATGCAGACGGATTCTATGTGAACAGGCCCTTAGAATTGCTTGTACCGCTTCAAAAAAGTGTTTGCATTTGCAGCTCTGGTTTTTAACTTTTGTTCAGTCGACTAACAGCAAAGATTCTTATTATTTTGAAAATTCCAAGCTGTGGGGGCGCTATTTTCTCATAGGAATAAGTTGCTTATTGATGTTGAAGTTATGAAAAAAAAACTATCACTGTTACTTCGCATTACTGTATATTAGAAGATTTCTAGAAAAGACAACGAAATGTTGCTATATTAAATGAGATCTTTTAACGAGTCAGACCTGAAGATCAAAATCTTTTCGACCTGAATAGTTTGGCCCTTACTGAGGTAGTTTATACCTTGTCAGCATAACGCTACTGACACATTTTTCCAAAAATGGGCACTAATATCCTTTTCTGAGTTTTTCCCCCGGTCATGCGGGGCTAAAAAACAAATACTAGTAATTTGAATGTCCCAATTTATTTTTTGTTTCAAAATATTGTAATGTTGTATCTTTCACGTTTTATTCCATGATTCCCCACTTAATTGCCCTACTTTCTGTACCAAAAGATGGATACGTCATACCTTCCACTTTTTTTGGCGTTTGTTTTCTAATGCTTCCTAGTTTAAATACATTTTTTCTCCTTCAAAAAAAAAAAAAATGATAATATCATGCCTATCAGGTTTTGTCAGGTGTCTCTTAATCAAACTGCCTTAATTTTCTGTTTCAAAAAATGGTAACATAATAACTACCGCGTCTTATCTAGTCCCTACTAATTAAAATATCTTTTTTTTTTTAACTTCATAAAATGGTATTTTTACACCCGCCCCTATTTGTCAAACACCGCTTAATTTAAAGCTCCTATTTTTACCTGTAAATATTTACCTATCTTTGCCTGTATTAATACCTTTCAATCTGTAGTAACTGATAAATGACAAGAGAATATTTCTGTCAATCAATAACAAAAGATTCGGTGCCGAGGATGCTCGGCTTGAATTCCAACAGTCTCCATTAAATACATTTGTGTCTAGGCCGTATATGGTCAAACCCGTAGGTCGGAAAGACCTTTTATGAGGTCTGACAGGGTGGGAGAAGATAGGATCCCCTTAGATGTCGACCCTGGGGTGGTCGGTCGAAATTAAGTTGGCACCTAGACAGGTTGGACTCCGACCCTTGTGGTGCTATTGTAAACCGGGCCCGCAATTAGCTGCCTTCAAGCCTATATGGACCTCGTGAAGAACTTTCGGCCTGGCGTTATAAGTATGAATTAATTGCTTTCTTCGTAAGTGATATATCACAGTCGAATCCCGCTATAGCGAACCCGGTATATAACGAACTCGTGGATATAACGAACGAAAATTTTGGTCCCGTAATTTTCGTATTGTACGTTATTTAATCAGTATTGTGTCAGTTTAATGTAATCGATTTTACTCGATTTAATTCATTAATGATCATTTTAAATAGATTTTATCATTTTTTAATAGATCATTATTGAATACACCTTGCAACTAATGAGTTATATAATTTGTGAACTCTAGCATTTTTCTTAACGGTTCGGATATAGCGGACCACCGGATAAAGCGAACAAAACCTTTGGTCCCTTGAAGTTCGTTATAACGGGGTTCGACTGTACTACTTTATGGTGAAAAAGATTTTTAAAAATAGTTGAAAGTCGTTGAAAAGATATGAAAAAACCCTGTCCTGAATATGAATCGATCTCATATCGTTTGGAAAGCAATTTTAATGGAATCAGATTTTCATTTAATTGACAAGTTCTTGATCGATACCGTAATTTTCAAGACATTTTGTTCGAGCGTAAATTGAGAAACAGCATGATGTTCTTTTCATTGGAATACTCTCTAAGGTCGGTACTGTATGATCAGTACATCTTTACAAAAGCTAAAATATTACTTCACTTTCATAAATCAACTTTCCATAGTTTCAGAAATTTTTTTAAAAATTCTTATAATTATAATTATTCTACAGATGCTGAATGTCCTTTTAAACAACTAAAAGTTCTAAATTTCTAATTAGACAATTTAATGAATTAATTCCAAATGGAGAAATATTAAGTGTCTGAATTTCAAGATGGTGTTTCAATTGAAAGTATAAATGAGTTCGTTAACATTTCCCCTAAATTTCATTCTTGTGTTTACTCAACTTTCTAAGGTACTCCAGGCATGGATTTAAAGAGATTTCTGCACATAAATTACATAATTTAACTAAGAATCGTGATTTGTAACAATTAGTCGTATTTAGCGCCTATGATATGCATGTTTATGATTTCACTAGCTGAAAACCCGCACTTTGCTACGGAGTACATTCAAATTAAATACAACGATCAATGTATGCAATTAATGCCAATATATATATATATATATATATATATATATATATATATATATATATATATATATATATATATATACAGGGGTACCTCGACTTACGAGTTTAATTCGTTCCATGACGGAGCTCGTAACTCGAAATACTCGTATCTCGAATCAATTTTTCCCCATTGAAATGAATGGAAATGCCATTAATTCGTTCCGGAATCCCCCAAAACACCGCAATTTTTTGTTACATGTTTTTAAATAAGTAAAAGTGCTTATAAACGACGAACATTTTATAAAAACGCAATACAATAGAGTGTGCTGCAATAAACTTGTTTTATTAAGTGTAATGTACAACATTTACCTTGGAGATCAGACTTGTAGATGCTGATGGAAGAGGAGGAGAAAGGCTGAACTGAAAAATTAAATCTTATTCGTTGATTTTTTACCTTTTCGCCACGCTTTCCTCACTTTCGCTTTTATTACTAGCTACCCCCCCCCCCCCAAAGTGAACGAGTGAGACATGGAATCTGGGCGATTGTTGCATCGTTCACTGTGGCTGTAATGTCCAAATTCTTCTTTCTGAGAATCCGAAGAACGTTTTCTCAGAATCCGTAGATGGGGGAAAGCTTGCGATCCTAGGACCAAGGTCATCCCATCCCTTAGACCCCATGGGGAGTTCCAGTGTGGGGCAGGGATAGCTAGAAGCTATCTCTCTGCGAGAGTGGTTGGACGTTGTTCGGTTTCGGAGGGCCACTCAAGTTTGGGCAGAACAAGCTGCCCCGGGTGGTAATTGTTGAGTGTTAATCTCAACAATTATCACCCGGGTAGAAACTTAAGACTGGGTAGTAGTCTAAGAATAATATGTATACTATTGTATAATAGTTGTACATAAAGGTTGTAAATATTATATCCTTCTTGTGTTCTCATTTGATGAGCACGTAACATGGCATTCGTTGCGCAAACTAGCGGTGGGATATCTGAAGCTTGCTCGTAACCCGAATTTTAGCTCGTAACTCGAAGCAAAAAATCTGCTGAGAGAATGCTCGTATTTCGAAAAATTCATAAGTCGAGACACTCGTAAGTCAAGGTACCACTGTATATATATATATATATATATATATATATATATATATATATATATATATATATATATATTTATAATAAATACGACGATCAATGTATATAATTGACGTAAAAAAATATTATATTTATAAAAAAATCGTAAGGGATATTTTTATAGACAAAATAATGTAGAAGAAAATATTCAAATTAAATCTAACGGGACATACTACAGAATATAGTACAGTTAATATAGTACAGTTTGAGGAACATAATATCTTTTACTGTATTTTAATATGTTTTTGGATAATGTCCAATCGTCTGCCTCATTAGCAAGAAAATTTTTTTTTGTCTATTTAGTTGTCCGTGAGTTGTTCGTATTTAGTTGCACGTGACGATTAATTTATTTAAAGTACCAGAAAAAGAAATCATGTGATCATTTAATAAATTGAATTCTAAAAATTAATCTTTAAAAATTCACCAAAAATCAGAAAATGGAGTTAAAGATTCGAAAAAGATCTCATTTTAAAGGAAGTTTTAAGATCTTTCTTGTGATATAAATTTTATAACCCACAAATTATTATTTCAAATGCAAACTTTAAAAAAGTTACTAAAACAGCTTAAAAATTTAATTTAAAAAAATCTAATAAGAATTTTTCCAAAATCTTTCTTAGTGCATCCCTACACTATAAGAAGAATCGCCATGCAAATTTTCAGCCCTTTAGGTCCAGCGGTTTGGTCTGTGAGTTGTATGTCAGTGAGTCAGTCAGTTACAAAACTGTTTTATATATGAGGCGGTGAAAGGCAAAGTGGTGTAAGTCAGTAAGTTAAATGGTGTAAGTCCGAAGCATTTTACTGTAAAATCTACGAAAAATTCCACTATAAATTGAATAAGTAATTAATAACAATTATTATAATATTTCAAATAATAATTATTTGCAGTTGCACTATAAATTGAACACGGAGATTACATTTTTGCCCTCAAATAAAAAAAAAGAGTTAAAAATGTGACTTACACCACTTTGCCTTTCACCGACTCATATATAGGCTACAATGAAAGCTATTTAAAAGAAAATAATTAGCTTATTCATAACAGTAAAAAATTGTCATTATATGTTTATTTTCTAAATCCTTGCTTTTATTGTCACAAAATTTTTTATTATAAAGTATGAATTCCTTTTCCCACTAAAATTTCGAATAAAGTTTATTTGCTGAATGTCGTGAATATTTTTCTTTATGTTATGTCAGTATATATCTACAAATTTTATATCTATATACTTTTAAAACCTTACGAACACTCTCTGTCAACAATCTTTACCTACAAACACAAGAATAAGGCCTATATTACACTATCAAAGTTCTTTGACAAAGATGTTTTATAAACGTTATTTCCATCTTTTATAAAATTTATACAAAAGAATACGTATTTTTCGTAGTTACAAAATAGATGCGAATAAATGCGAAGTTAGATAATAATACGAGTAGTAATAATTTATTAACAAAATTGCTTATCTAAGACCATTCACGGTTTTTAACTGAGAGATCTCACTCTCAAAATTAGCTTATTACTTATTGCTAAAGACTTAAGGAAGAGAACGTGGAGACTGCTACAATGTTATCTTTTAACTAAGAATGTTGATACTTACCTAACCAAGTAAGTAAAATTGTGATTTTTTTAATATATGGGAAATTTTTGAATTTATATATACACACACACACACATATATATATATACACTGCTGGCCACTGTAAATGCAACACCCTGAAGGAAATATGCAAATAACATGAAATTTACAACATGCATTAGCGGAGGTGAGATATGCAAATGATTAGAATTTCAGCGCAGACGCACATCACGCGCGCCTGTGGCGCCACTTCAAAGCGCTATTTAAGGATTGGAGATTTCGACGATTTCAAGTTCGGCAATTGTGTTTTTCTTGTGGTTTTTCAAAAAAAAAAACGATCAATTATGCCTCGTCGAAAACAGCGATCATCTTTTGATCAAGTATCCGAGTTCGACAGAGGAAGGATAGTGGCCTACCGAGATTGTGGATTATCTTTCAGGGAAATCGGTAGTTGTGTTGGACGAAACCAAACAACTGTAATGCGGATATGTGATCGTTGGATGCAGGAGGGTACGACGGAGCGGCGTGTTCGATCGCATCCACCTCAGCGCATCACTTCAAGTGATGACAGGCAAATTGTGCGCATGGTAGTGACGGATCGCTCATTCACATCACGAACCATAGCACAGCATATGTAGTCTGTAACGCATCATCCAGTGTCTGCGCGTACCATTCGACGCCGTTTACAGCAGAGTGGTCTGTCCGCAAGACGTCCAATGCTTTGTCTACCCTTGAGGCAGAACCACAGACGTCTCCGCCGCCAATGGTGCGATGACAGAAGGATGTGGACGGCAGAATGGAATTAAATTGTCTTTACTGACGAGTCACGCTTCTGTCTGCAACACCACGATGGTCGCATTCGAGTCTGGAGACACCGTGAAGAGAGGATGCTGAACGGCTGCGTTATGCACCGCCACACTGGTCCTGCACCGGGTATTATGGTATGGGGTAGTATTGGATATCACTCTCGCACACCTCTAGTACGCATTGCCGGTACTTTAAACAGCCAGCCCTACATCCCCGAGGTGTTGAGCCAGTTGTCCTTCCTTACCTTCAGGGATTGCCCACAGCCATTTTTCAACAGGATAATGCGCGACCACACGTGGCACGCATTGTCCAACGGTTCTTCGTCAATCGCCAGATTGAATTGCTTCCCTGGCCGCCTCGCTCTCTGAATCTTTCGCCGATAGAAAACATGTGGTCCATGGTTGCTCTACGATTGACCCAGATTCCATCCCCAGCTGCCACAGCAGATCAACTTTGGCAACGTGTGGAAGCTGCTTGGTCTTCTGTACCCCAAGAACTCATCCAAAGTCTCTTTGAATCAATGCCGAGGCGTCTGGCATCGGTGATCTCCAACAATGGCGGCTACTCTGGCTACTGATTTTGGCAGGAACCACACTTCACAGAAGTCTATAAATTTAATGATTTGATACTTGGCCAACATGTTATCTACAAAATAAATTTTGTTGTGATATCTCTTGTCTTTCTTGGTGTTGCAATTTGGGTGGCCAGCAGTGTATATACAGGTGGTTATCAAAATAATGGAAACCCCTCAATATTAGTGGTGTTTATGGAAGTGCTTCGTATTCCTTAAAAAACAAGTTTAAGGGTCAATTTTTATTTTATAGAATATAGTGTATATATTATTCTATTCTAAAGTAGCAGTAATGAAACTATGGGCATCAGGCTCTTTGAGGGATAGCGTAGGATGTCAAACTTTGTAGACTGTGCAGAAGGGCAAATTGTTGAAGCGTGTTTAATTGGAGTATCTGTTACAACAGCCCCCATGGGTTTGGGTGTTTACCGAGCTATGATATCGGAAGTCATGATGGCATACCGAGGTTACGGAAAGACATCCTCTGTGAAACATAAGAGTGGACGAAAGGGAAAGCTAAGTGAAAGAGACTGACTGGTGTTGAAGCGGACTGTGAAATCAAAAAAGAAGACAACTGCAGCCAAAGTGACCGTAGAGCTCCATCTGAATCTGCAGGCTCCAGTACCAGTCATTACAGGTAAGAGAAAACTTGAAAAACAAAACATTTAAGTCAGAGTAGTAATTCCCATACCACTTGTAACAGATGTGAAAACAAACCGTCCTCTACAGTGGTGCCACGAGCAAATATTCTGGTCGAGTGATACGTTGAAATATGACATTTATGTTAGACGAATAAAAAATCCAACAGAGATAGATAAAAGTAATACGAATATAGACAAAAACAAACAGAAATCAAGCACTCTGGGCATCCACGCACCAACGGCAAGATTCTGTATAAGTGCCGGAACTGAACCATAAAACAACATAGAGGTAACCGACAGGTCTATTTATGTTAGAGTAATCATTGTTCACTTTGTCCCCTGCAACAGGACATGTGTATGTCTGAAAACACCTACACAAGCGTATTATCATGCTTGTCTCATGCCACCTGTCAAACATGGAGGGGAAATTTCTTAAGGTTTCGGCGGCCATCTCATGGTTTTCAAAAGGGATCTATTGTAACCCCGAAACAGAGATTGACTGGGACTGTGTCGAACATTTAGCCCACCAGATCCATCCTATTGTGCAAAAATTGTTTCCTGTAGGAGATGGAGTTCTCCATGATGATAATGCTCCGATCCATACAATTAGACGTGTCAGGTCGTGGTTTGAGGAACATACAGACCAAGTCAAACACCTTATCTGGCCCCCACAGTCCCTAAACCTCAATATCATCGAACTGCTGTGGTCTATTTTAGGGAACAGAGTCAGAAATCAATATCCAGCAATAGCATCTCTACAGGAACATTGACGATTTATCCATAAAGAATGGTATAATATTTTCTTAACCACTATTCATGACTTGCATAATTCACTTCCTTAGTGAATCCAGGTGGTATTACATCCCATAGATGGCCCTATGTCATATAAATAAGGAATTTCATGTTTTTCCTAAGTGTTTTCATTATTCTGATAACCACCTGTGAGTGTATATATATATATAGATAGATATAGATATAGATATAGATATAGATAGATAAAGATATAGATATAGATATAGACAGATAGATAGAGATAGATAGATATAGATAGATAGATAGATACAGATATATTTTTTTTCTTTAGCGAATAAATGCGAAATTTACGTACTCCTAGTTATACATAAAAGAAATGTTATGACCTCAAAATACCCATATTACACTATCAAAGCTCTTTGACAAAGAACTTTTTTAAAAGTTATTTTTTTGAGGAGGGAGGGCTAAACCCCTTAAAATTCAAGCTCTTAAAGATTTATTGGTGTGTACCTAGGGCTTAAGGGGAACCACCATACAAAATTTCAGCTTCCTAGGTCCTATGGTTCCAGAGATAAAATGGGTTTTTTTAGTGTGTGGGGGGGGGGGTTAAGCCCCTTTTAACCCCCTTAAAATTTGTATTTTTAAAAAATATTTCTTATTGGGCCTCTAGAGCTTAGGAGTAACCACCATGCAAAATTTCAGCATCCTAACACTTTTGCGTCGAAAGATTTGTGTTTCTTTTAACATACTCATTTTGAATATTTTTCGCGTATTTCTGTTTTGTCATTAGTACGAAATTTTTAACTAGAGCTAACATTATTTCGAATCGAAATCTTGTTCTTCATCTCTGTTTTACACACATTTGTATTTTTTTAACATGCTATTGCTTGAAATATTGTTTATAACATCTGAGCACCGAAATCTTTTATAAAACTTAGCCCAACTTTTATAAAAGTTATCTTTTTTAAAAGTTGAGGTGAAAAAAGTTGAGGTCAAAAGTTGAGGTGAAAAAAGTTGAGGCTTTTTGTTGTCATATTTCTCGTCAAACTTCTTTTATGAAAGATATTTGTCAAAGAACTTTGATAGTGTAATATACGCTAACAAGAAATTTGATTGATAAAATTTCACTCTTTCATAATATCGTGTACTCTCAGCAACTGGTTCCAAAAACACTGTACATGTTATGTACGAGTTATAATATCTATCTAAATTGACGTAAAAGTGTTTAAAAGTATCTCTTCGAAAAGTACCACCATGTACTAAAGTCTGCACTAGAATGTGACAAATATCTGTGTGATTCATCATTAACCACCATGTCTTATCAAAGAATAATCCAGGACTTAAAATCAGTATAGCGGGTAATTTCTAACTTTCCCCATGTCCTGAATATCAATGCTATTGCAGCAAAGTGCTTAGATTTGATGGTAAGATCACTTTCCAAAAATTACATATACTTTATTACATAAAATAACTTTCTATAATTGATATTATAATCTTGGAGTTTCATTGAAATTCCCATTGTTAAGCAACCATACCTTCCGGATTATATACAGTCGAATCCCGTTATAACGAACTTCAAGGGACAAACGGTTTTGTTCGCTATATCCGATGGTTCGCTAAATTCGAACCGTTAAGAAAAATGTTAGAGTTAACAAAATGTATAACTCATTAGCTTCTATGTGTATTCAATAATGATGTATTAAATAATTACAAGATAAAAAGAACTTTTTATATACCATGTTTTTTAATTTTCTGTTGAATCATATAAACTTGACAATTCTATGTATTAATAAATACTTTTTAAAAAATTTCGATGAATTATCCCATCAACTTGAAAGAAAATGAAGTTAATTGGAAGTTAACTTACATATAACTTTTCGTTCCCGTTCCGGCCAATAGATGGCTGCACCAGTCTACAAAACAAAATTAACTGAAAATAACTGAAAATTAATTAAATTCTGCTTAAAGATGGCTAAAAGTATTAGAAAAATGCATTGTCATCGTGTTCTGAGCTATTCTAAAAGTTTCAAATGTCTAGCTAGTCGGGAGGATAGTTAAAAATCGATTGCAAGATTTGTACTTTACAAACACACACACAAACACACAAACAAAGCAAGTTAATAAAAACATAGTAAAAATGATAAAAACCTATTTAAAATTATTAGTAATGAATTGAATTGGATAAATTCGATTACAGTAAACTGACACAATACTAATTAAATTAACTAAAATGAAGACAAATGGAAATAAATTCATTTTACCTTTAATTGTTGCTCACTGTTTTGATACAGAAATAATCGGTAATCTTCTGCTGACGTGATGCCGATTTCAAAAACATTTTATGAATTTCTTTGTCCAATACATCAAATGAAGCCAACACTTTCTTCCACTGTTTGTGTAGACAAACGTTAATTAATTACAAGCATCGCTGCTGTAGCATCTCAAATGGTGGGGATTTCGTCATTAATGTGCTCCTCTTCATCAGCATCAGATGCGGAATCTCCAATTTCAGAATGATTAATTTTAATTTCTTACACAATGTATTAATCAATTGGATTTTCACATGTAATGACTTTATCATCACATGTTTCGAACAATTGCATGTCACAATCTGATAATGGTGAAATTCTGTGCTTTTATATCCACATCGCGATAGGTAAATCATCATCTTCTTCAACATTCGTTGTATCTCCGACATTCTTTGCTAGGCCAGCATGTCGAAAACATTTTCTAATTATAGAATCCGTAACAAGCCGCCAAGATATTTCGAGCATTATAAGTGCATCAAGAAGAGAAACGTCACAATTTACATATTTATCATATACCTCTAAAATTCGTAAAATGAGCTGCTTCCTGAAAGCGACAATTAAGGCTTCTGATGACACCCTGGTCCATAGGCTGTACTAAAGAATTTGCATTCAGGGGAAAGAGTACAATTCTATTCGATTGTAACTGTTTATCGTTTATGTGTGCACTACAATTGTCAAGCAGAAGAATCTTCCGCTTTTCAGCTGACAGTTCACGATCCCACTTTCGCAGCTCTTTTTCAAACAGCTCCTTAGTCATTCACGCCTACGGTTGGCTTCATAAGAAACAGGAAGCCGTTTGATATTTTTGAAGTATATGGGTTGTTTAGATTTTCCAATCACTAGAAGCTTACGACGTCCAGTTCCACTCATATTGGCACACAATTCTGTCTTTCGACAATTTTCCGCCATTACATTTCTCTCCATTATACTTTAATGTCTGGTTTGGTGTCATCTTGCAAAACAGTTCAGCTTCATCAGCATTAAATATGTCATTCCCGTCATATTTACTAGAGATGTTATTCCAAATATTTTCTTTCCACGCAGCAGCGTACGCAGAAATTTTCAAAGGGGGGGGGGGGGGGGGAATATAGTCCAGTCAAATTAGGTTTTCAATTCGCATTAAATGAAGGGGTTGAGATTTTTTTCAGGAATGTGTAGGGGTTGGTACCCTGAACAACCTAAAAAAGTCCCCTCGATTTCAGGCGCTGCTGGGGGGGAGGGAGGGTGCTTCAAAAGGTCACTTTTTTCAGTTTTCGGCGTTTATCTGGAAAACGGTGCGTCGCACAGAAAACTGTCAAACCCAAAAATAAAGCTTATAAAATTCTCTTCCAAATGGTATGTCCATGTTTGTACCCAAATGTTACCGTTTTCGAGATATGAGCCGTTGAATATGAAAATTTTTCAAAAAAAGTGGTAGCGGTTCAGGTATCTCGTCAAACTGCCTCTTCTAACTCTTTCCCCTTCCATTTCTCAGAAAACTCGTGATAGAGAAAGATTTTCTTCAAAAATGTATATAGTTGTGCTAATTTATCTTCACCAGGTAAATAGTTAGAGCGTTTTGAAGTTTAGGGGTGCTTTTCAACATTTTGCTAGTAAAATGCTCGTCACTCAAGTTTCGTTTCCAAGGTCTGTAACTCTCTTAATCACTTTGTGTGCTGTTTAATTAGATACGTATAGTATTCATAACCCATATAAATAATAAATTATGTATACCTGTACGTATAATGTATATCTCAAAATATACAGAAGAACACTTGTAGTACAAAAGAGGAAGTAAGAAAAAAAAACCAAAATGTATAAAAGTGTCCTTTAGCTCAGATCATTTTGAAATATTTAGATATCACACCATATGAAAAAGAAGAAATAATTCAGTTACTTCAGACCTCAGTAGAAATTACTTCACAACACATTTCCACAAATACCTCCCTTGCCAGCATTCAGTGGAAATCGAGCAACGAATTCTCACGTCCAAAGGTAATGGGCCAACAGCAGCTTTGTGGGTCCAGTACTTTGAAATGGTGGTGTTGTGGAAAAAATTCATTGCAGCACAGCGCAACTGGGAAGATCATATGACAAGCGCCCAACTGATGATACCTTACTTCCATGCCAGCGGGCATTTTCATTATGCAAATTGTACTCACCTATATGTGCAACACATGCTGGGACTAACAACTAGCCACCTTCAACTTAAACAGGATTTTATTGATCCTGGATACTTCACTGTCAACAGAACTGGAACACCAATGGCTGGTGTGTGGTCTGACAGGGCAATTGAGGTGACACTCATGTGTGACATGAAGAGTGAAGGAGAATTAACACGTGGGTGAGGCTTTAGTGATTCGGTGTTGGCGAAATGGGTTGGGGGAGCACGCACAGCTACAACAATATGTAGTTCACTTGAGATGTTTTGTGGCGTCCATACTGCAAGAGGAGAACGACATGTTGAGTTTCGAGCATCACGCATAACCAGAGATGATCTAGACAGAAGGAAGCTTGCTCAATGGTTGGCTGATCACCCGCCTTTTGCTGAACGTAATTGTTTGATGTCACTTTCAACGGGAGTAATTGGAACAAGTAACGTCAACTGCTACCAGGCTTTGGAAATTGGAACCCGCACAATGAGCACTTTTGTTGGAATGAGTTTCTCAGAAGTGAAACAATCCAAGAAGGACTCAGTCGTTCCTTTAGCTGCGATGAGCAATATGATCAAAGTTAATGATGAGGTAGTGTTGGTAGAGCCTCTGATGATATTTCAAAGAACTCTGATCACCAAGAAGAAAGAAGGGGATGTAGAGGAGTTGCTAACGTACGGGTTAGCCCCATACCCTATGTCTCTATTCGCCGAGGGGATAATGAGAAAAATCAAAAGGTCAGCACTGTATGATGCTTTCCCAAAATGTAATCAATTGATGAATGTGAAGAACAGTTTCACGGTAATCGATGGCGGCTTCCTGCTTCATAGAGTAAAGTGGAACACCAACACCACCTTCGCCTCCATCTGCGATCAATATGTATCATACATAATCAACCATTACGGCAGCAGTTCAGCTGTGGTTTTTGATGGTTATGAAGACACGAACTCTACGGAAATAGACGAACAACATCGGAGAGCATCAAGTAAAACATCAGTGGATATTGACTTCAATAAGAGAATGGTGGCTACTGTTCATCAGGAAAACTTCCTTTCCAATGAAAGGAACAAAACCAAGCTCATTACTGTATGTTAGTTCAGGCCTTGGGTGCAAGAGGTATACAGTCTACTACAGCCAAAGGAGATGCTGACTTCAGTATTATCAGAGGTGGGTGGCAAAACACCTCTCATTCAACTGTGGTGATAGTAGATAGGAAATACCTGCTCGTCTTACTCAGAGCCTGACTAAGGCAGGATCATACAGGGCAGTTGCCCCGGGCCCCCACATCAGAGGGGGCCCCCAAATCGAATAGAAAGTTTATTTTACTTTTCCTTCTTTAATGAACCTTTTTTAATCAAAATATCAGTACAGTGTAAAATCCGTACTATTTATAATCTCTCTCTGTTCCATTGAATTTCTAATTATGTATGTTTTTCTTTATTTATTGTTATTATTTTGAGAGTCTGCAATAAATATGGTTTAAAAAGAAGTAAACGTTTAAGAAATCACTCAATACAAGAAATTAATGCAAATATAGACGTTGAAGTAAGAGTGGATACAACAGTTGCAACATCTACAAAACAATCAGCTAATAGGCCTAATATTTTTATTCACGATAAAAAAAGAAAAGAAATAATATTTATTGAAGTTGATATAACAAACCAGGATCAATTACAAATTGTTGAGAATGAAAATTCACGGAAATATAACGGATAAATTTAAATAGCATATTTGTCAAAATTTGGCTCTTCAGATGTGCTATATCCCTTTTAATGATGGGCATAGAATTGTCAGAAAATCAATAACATGGACAGAACGATATTTCGTCTGACAATTGGAGGTGGGGACTTTATAGCTATTTTAGGTTCTAATCAATTTTCTTGTTATATATCTATAATGAGGTGAAAAATTTAAATACCCCCCATAAAGTTCGGTTCTTAATTACTGAAGTAGTGAAGAAGAGGGGGTCCCCCAAAGAAGTTTTTGCCCCGGGCCCCAATTAGGCTAAGTCGGGCCCTGGTCTTACTTGTGACACTCACCCCACGAGACACGAATGTGTTTTTCATGAAGGCCGGACGGGGCAACACAGAAGACAGGCTCTACTTTTCCCAACATCTTCACGTCTCATCATTCAGCTGACCCCATTAAGTAAATTTAATAATTTATATAATTCATTAATGTTCAATAATACGTTATACACTATCTGGCCAAAAGTATCCGGACAACCCCCTAAAGAAGTGGATCTAGCAGGTGACGTAATTTGATGCGTGACCGAAAGCTATAAAAGTATTGCTAGTGGTTTGTCAGGTCATATTTATGCATTTGTGAGACGATGAGTAAGTCAAAGGAGCTTAGTGACTTTGATCATGGCATTATAGTGGGATGCCACCTTTGTGGGAAATCAGTTCGTGAAAATTCGGACATTCTACAGAAGCTAAAATGATAGTGAAGACTTTGACTTGTTTGAAACCTTTTCCGAAGTATTAGATTGGCGGATTTTGATATATAGGAAAGCAGTTGATGAAATAAATTGTATATAATATATTAAATGTAAGTAACTGTTGTGTGAACCTACTTTTGATAACCATTTTTTGATTATATGAACAATTTTTATACATTTTGGTTTGTTTTCTTACTTCCTCCTTTGTACTACAAGTGTTCTTCTGTATATTATTAGATATACATTATACGTACAGGTATACATAATTTATTATTTTTATGGGTTATGAATACTATACGTATCTAATTATACAGCATACAAAGTAATTAAGAGAGTTACAGTCCATGGAAACGAAACTTGAGTGCCAAGCATTTTACAAGCAAAATGTTGAAAAGTACCCCTAAACTTCAAAACGCTCTAACTATTTACCTGGAGAAGATAAATTAGCATAATTATATACATTTTTGAAGGAAATTTTTCGCTCTACAACTTTCTCTGTCACGAGTTTTCTGAGAAAT
This sequence comes from Dolomedes plantarius, assembly GCA_907164885.2. NCBI lineage: Eukaryota > Metazoa > Arthropoda > Arachnida > Araneae > Dolomedidae > Dolomedes > Dolomedes plantarius. The sequence continues at coordinate 53,400,622 of OU015499.1, read as the reverse complement.
GGAAGGGGAAAGAGTTAGAAGAGGTAGTTTGACGAGATACCTGAACCACTACCACTTTTTTTGAAAAATTTTCATATTCAACGGCTCATATCTCGAAAACGGTAAAATTTAGGTAGAAACATGGATATACCATTTGGAAGGGAATTTATAAGCTTTAATTTTCAGATTTGACAATTTTCTGTGCGAAGCACCGTTTTCGAGATAAACGCAAAAAACTGAAAAAAGAGACCTTTGAATCCCCCCCCCCCCCCCGGTGCCTGAAATCGAGGGGACTTGATTAGGCGTACCTCAGGGTACCAACTCCTACACATTCCTGAAAAAAAAATCTCAACCCCTTCATTTATTGCATGATTCGCCGCCATTTTGAGCTAATTTGACTGGACTATTACTATGAAAGTGTAGTTTTGAGCAATCAGTGCAAAGCGTAGTCCTAATTAAATAATATATGTAATCAGAACCAATGGGGGAGGGGGGTTATAACCCCCATCAATCCCCCCCTTGCGTACGCCACTGTTTCCACGTACCGATGGTTTGCTTATTTTCCTATATTCGAAGCAAGTATTCGAACAATTGCATGTCACAATCTGAGAATGGTGAAATTCTGTGCCTATATTCGAAGCAAGTATTCACATGAAAAGGTTTATGCTGTTTGTTTACTTGGCCTCTAGCAGAACAGTTTTCCCGCTCTTTCCCAGCTCGATGGTGCTGTTGCACGTCAGCTGACTCACGTCTCTGATACTCGCCATTTCCTCCTGTGTAAAAGAGATGACTCGATGAAAGACAGGAAATGGCGTGGAAAACTTTATTAACATGTACTCAATTGTCCACAGGATGGTTATGTTTACCGAATCCGGTGTGTCATTGGAAACGCTGTTCTTGACATGTTACCAATATTCAATAATGTACAACTTTATTTGAAACCTCTTCACAAAGGAGACTGGCATATTTTCAAGAAAGCTGAATTACCTCCACTCCATTCCACTCTTTCTGTACGTACTTACCGAGTTTGCCACCTCCGAAGTCCACAGCCGAGACGTTTTGCTGAGAAAGAAAGTGAAGGACAGGGCATTTCAAACGAGTCGTCAGGCTACTACATCGGATAACGCAGATGTTCTCTCCAGATTCATGAACTCGAAGCAGTCAATTACGTTTTCAGCTTGGAGGATGTTCAGAAAATTTTATAAACATGCACTCATGAATTCACAGGATGCGTACATCCATCGAGTCGGGTGTGTCTTTGGAAACGCTGTTCTTGACATGCTATCAATATTCAATAATCTGCGTCAAGCCTCTTCACGGAGAAGACAGAGTATGGCATATTAACAAAAATGCTGAATTACTTCCATGCACAGCCGAGACGTTTTGCTGAGAATGGAAGTGAAGGACATGGAATTTTGGATGAGTCGTCAAGCTGTCACATTTGTTTAGTCAGACGTTCTCTTCAGATTCATGGACTCGAAGACATCAAGATTTCGAGTCCATAAATCTGACGAGGACATTTGTCGAGGACACCCGACTAGGATATTCTTTAAGAGGACATTTCTGTTAACATCGGATGGAGTGCTGTTAACTTGCAGCATTCTTCTTCTGCAGCTTCGTGCCTCAGTTGAGGCGCAACTTTTAACTCGATGGCGATTTTTTTTTCTTCGCATCCAATAATTATATTTTTCTTTTCGTTTGTTTGTTTGTACCTACAGCACACCGAAGGCGCCAAAAAATTTTCACTCAGTAAACTGTGATAAAAATATTTTCCAGATGTGTCCTGACTGTTGCGAATGCAATATTTTAGACTAAAATATTTACTAAAACAAATGCACTAAACTAAATGCAGAGTGGGACATTACATTCTCGTTAAGGATTTAACATTTATTATTATTATTATTTATTTATTTATTTATTTATTTATTGAGGTGGAGGGGGGGGGGATTCTTTAACACAAGACAACTATCGCAAAACAAATTATCGCAAAATATTTTTTAAAAATATCTCCTCTTTAGCTGTTTACAGCTTTATATTTTCAATTTCTTCATATGCAGCTGTCTTTCTTAGGCTTCTTTCATTTAGCATATTTTCTACATATCTAAAAGTAATAAAAAGAGGTCAAGAGAGGTTAAATTCATTTACTTAAAGAAAAAGAATGCACTGACAAAACAGTTCAAATAAAAAGAGAATTTTTCTGTCAACGTAAGAAAACTAGCCTGAGTTGCGTTTTCTTTCCTCCTTGTCAAAACAATATTGCGGAACAATGCTGTTTGATAAGGAAGAAATCTCAAATGATAAAGAAAAAAACAATTTAATGAAAAGAATCTCAACGAAATCACTACGTAAAAGAGTACTTTCCAAGAGTTCTTTTTTCCTTTTATATTCTATCACGTTTGAACTAACTGATAAGAAACAATTTAAAATATCATACGTATTTCATCAAAATATACAACGTTGTCAATATATGTTTCACATCTCTACATTGACATGGAAATAAAGAGCCTTTGATTGTAATTTTATGTACAACGGATGAATTAATTCCTTTCTTTGTAATTGATACCCTACTACTTTAAAGGTGAAAGTGTTTTGAGATATAAAAAGAAGTTGAAAGCCAATGAAAAATATGAAAAACCCAGTCCTGACAATGAATCGACCTCTTGTGCTTTAGAAAGCGATTTTAATGAAATTAGACTTTCATTCTATCGACAAGTCTTGATCGATGTCATAGTTTTCAAGTCATTTTATTTGAGCTGAAATTGAGAAACATCATGGTGTAACTTTGCCCTAGATTGTTCTCTTTGATAGGTACTGTCTCATTACAGGTTTACGAAAAGTAAAATATAGCTGTTCCTTATCATAAATTTACTTCTCATATCGTCAGAAAAGTAGTGTTTTTATTGTCGTAAAGATTCCATGCATGTTGGATATTCTTTTGAATGACTGAAAATGCAAAATCTCCAGTATGACATTTGAATGAATTAATTCCCGATGGATAAATATTATTAAGCATCTGAATTTCAAAACGGTCTTTCAACTTAATTTATACATAAGCACGTTAAGTGTTCCTTTAGAAATTATTTCAGGGTTTCATTGTTTCTATGTGGTACTTTTGCATAAGACTAAATTTTTCTTGCGTTTTTATAGGGAAATTAATTGTTTTTATTCTGAACAAAGCTAGAGAAGTTACAGCTTAAATGAATTTCTGTAAAACATTTCGGACATCAAACTGGATAGTTATATTAATAAAGCCAATAATTCTTCCAGTATCAAGCACAGGAAAATGGCATTTATTTCTAACAGTGATCTTGATGTTATGGTTTCATTTTTTGGGGATTTATATATTGGTGATACATTTGAAAGAACTCGGAAAATGTAGTTCTCATTTGTGCCGAAAAACCCATATAGTGCTCATTTCATGGAATTTGTGCTTATTCTGTATGTGGCATTCGCTGTTCTTTAAGAGAACTTCAGTGAAGAAAATGTTCAACGAATACTTTTCGTTTGAGGCTTGCTTTAGAGATAGCCTCTTCCACAAATATAGAATATTAGTGAATACAGTTACCTGCGTACTCCCTCTCCTTTTCGTTGTGTGTTTGGTTGTATTTACGACTTCCATCGCCGTAGATGACGATCTGTTCACGAGATGGATTAGGTATTTTCCAATCTTCGAAGCATATACAAACATTCAGATGAAGAGGTTTATCCTATTTGTTTTTGTGGCCTCTAGCAGAACAGTTTTCACACTCTTTCCCAGCATGACTATGCTTTTGCACGTAAGCTTCCTTGCGTCTCTGATACTCGCCATTTCCTCTTGCGAAAAAGAAATGGTTCGATTCAAGACAAGAAAAGGCGTGAAAAAGTTTATAAAACTGTACTCAAGCGCCCACAGGATGGCTACAGCCATCGAGAAGGCTGTGTCGTTGGAAATACTGTTCTTGACATGCTACCAATATTTAATAATGTACGTCTTTATTTCAAGCCTCTTCATGGAGAAAACAGAGACTGACAGATTAACAAAAATGCTAAATTTCCTTCACTCCATTCTACCCCTCCTGTACGTGGGGACAGTGTTTGCCGCCTCCGAAGTCCACAGACGAGACGTTTCGCTGAGAACGAAAGTAAGGGACAGGGCCTTCCGGATGAGTCGTCAGGTTGCCAAATCGGCTCACTTAGACATGTTGTCTAGATTCATGGACTCGAAGCCAGTAATTACCTTCACCGCTTGGAGAATGTTCAGTTTCACGAGGACATTTCTCCTAACATCAGCTGGCGTGCTATTAACTTACAGCATGCTTCTTCTGCAGCTTCGCACTCTGGATGAGACGTGAATTTGATAGTGCTGTTTAATTTTTTTTCCGTATCTAATATTTCCATTATCTGCGTCCTTAACCGAAGATGCTCAAAGTTTTTTTTGCTTCTATTAATACCTTTAACACACCCCAGGCACAAAAAAAATCACTGAGTAAGTTGTGATAAAAATAATTTCCAGGGGATTCCTGACTGTTGAGCATGCAAACTTTTAAAGTAAAATATTCAGTAAAACATAAAAACTACACCGTATGCTCAGTGGAACAATGCATTATTTTTAAACTACAATTATGTTTGACCAGCTTTTGCGGTTATGACTTTCTCGACTCTCCTGTGAATGCGCAAATTTTGCAATGTGTTTTTGCTCTTGTCGGTATTCCCCGAATAAAACTCTGAAAGAGATCTCTTCCAGGAGGGTGTTATTGGCCAGAGACGAATTCGTAGTTCTAATACGCCCTATAGTGGTTCCATGAGACTGAGCTGAGGACTGAGATGCGTTAAATCTAATTTTTGTTTGCTTTGTACATCAAACCAGGTCTCGACAGAGATCGAAATTAAGCATCCAGCCAGTTCATGCTAAAAAAAGACATTCTGATCTGAAGAAATATCGCAGTGTAAAAAGTCCACAGCTATCTAAAATGTTTATGTAATTCGAGATTCACAGTTCAAGGCTAAAATTTCAAAGTAGTCTGTCCTTCCCTGCACACAGAAGGCCAAACTGTCACAAAGCCCTTCCAATTTTAACAGTTGGAAGAAACACCATACCCGTACACGGCCACCTGAAAGACAAGTTTGAAGCGGGGTTCATCTCTCCACATAACTTTTTTTCACTCCTCTATTGTCCATGAAGGACGGGCTAAATACTATTGGAAGTCTGTTTCTGGCCTTAGACAGAGCAACACAGGGCTTGTGGGGAGCCAATCTGTCATGGTATCCAGTACCACGCAATTCCCGACGAACTGCACGGTTGCGAACGACGATTGCAATGTAACGATTTGTGCTGCAGAGGTAACCTAGATTGCACCTTCTGTAATATTCTTCGCATTTTTGTGTCGTAAGCTACCACCATAGTTTCTGATTTTTACTTTGAGGTTGATTCTAAGAAAGAAGTTAAAGAATTGTTTGATGGGGATTTGTTTAAAACTTTGTTTTGATGTTGTCTGAAATAAAGGTATGCATTTCGTATCTTTTATTTCCCTTCAAATTCTATCTATGATTCTACTGGTACTAATCACGGCTTTCCCCATAATCATTTTTAAGTCACTTACCTTCTCCTGAGGTACTGAGAGAAGTTTTCTCCCAGTTCAAATTTCTTTTTACGTCAGATGTGCAAAGGAGTGTCCTCAAGCTGGCTTTCGACGTAAACTTCTCCCAGGAAAATCTGAACTAAATACAAGTCGTTTTTTGGATACATAGAGTCAGTGCAAGAGATTATACTTTGTGTATCCGTTGTGTTTTCTCCCATAGATCTTATTTGGAGACTTATTTGGGATAACGTGCACTCCCAAATATATATCGCACGACAAAATAAGCAAATTTGTCCCCACACTTTATACAAATTATATAACATATTGCGTTTCGAAAACAGATAACCTCATAAACGAGAGAAAGATATTAATGATGAACTAAATGAGAAAGAGGAATGCAATATTTTACTGTTGAAACCAAAATGATTTGACCACTGTTTCGAGGTAAGAATACATAATGTTTGAGATGTACAAGATTCAATAAGTTTATGTTCACGCTGTCAATAAAAAAGGCCTTGTTTATTGCTTTACTCTGTGATCTCTAGAGATGCTACTTTTTTCAGAAATAATTTGTTTAAAATTCATTATTCAATAAAATGTGTCTTTATTACGAGCAATCATCGAGCAAAAATCAATATGTTTCGTGTTCATGTTGTCAATAAAGCTATTTTGCTTGTTGCCTTATTTTAACGCTTAATTTATTTAGACGTACATCCGTGTTTTGGCGAATAAAAAAATCCCGGGGTAGTTAACATCTCTGTATACAAAAATGCAGTTTTCCAGAAAACGCAAATTAAGATTTTAATGTAGCCCTAAAAATTATGAATAAATTTTACAACCTCAAAATTCACCATATTTGTAGGTCAAGCATTCCTTGGCTTCTTTTTAAATTAATTTTGATTTTCTTTTAGCTTTTAATATTTTTCTGGATGTTTTTGTAGTTGGCAGTGTTTGTCACCTCCATTTCCTTATTCGCTCGATATCAATTTCCTTGTAGTTTTTTAACATTTCCGATTCAGTTTTCATTCCTAAATAATTAAAAACAGGTATGAGACCAATAAAACTTGAATTAAATAGCATCACTGCAATAGAAGCCCCTAATAACAATATTTGCAGTTGAACAATTGTTCTGAGTCATGCCATGCAAACATTTTTTAGTAATTTCTGGTCACAAAGTTCTAAGAAAAAAAATTAAAAGTAAAGAAACAGCCGTTTAAATGCAAACTCAATTAAAGTGCTGACTCATATTATCACTCTAAATAAAAAATTTGTTGAACTATCCTAAAGCAGTGCTTTACAAATTTATGGATATCAAGTCCTCCTTCGAAAAATTAAAATATTTCGCCCCCCCCAGAAAAAATGTAATAGAGATATACGCATACTATTGGAATATTTACAGTTTAGTACCTATAATCAAATAAATATCGAATGCTAATATTATATTATATTTATTATGAAAACTAGTTGCATATTTGAACAAGAGATGGCGCCACTAAAAATATAGAGCAAATGTGCTGTTTTGATCCACTCCTATCCTGAGGGGGCACCTCCGCTACGGAAGCCCATGTTATTCTCCTTATGAAACAGAAAAACAAATATTAATATATCTTAAACTAATGAATATTATCTGTCTGCACTTCCTGAAATCGATAAAGGAGCATAAAATACCATACCACAAAAATTGCGGAATGTGATTTCATACAGGAATAAGAGCAGATGGTGTTTTAAAATTTCATTCTTCTAAGCTTATCGTTGTGAAAGATAGGCTTAGAAAATTCTAAGCCTCTCCTGAAGTTTTTTTATTTAGGGATTTTTTTATTTAGTGTTTTCACTCACACTAAATAAAAAAATTCAAGAATCTGATATTCTTGAAATTTTTTATTTAGTGTTTGTGAATAGTTTTTTATGTTGTTTCTATTTATGTTGACATTGAAACATAACCTAAGAGGAATTGGTAAGTATATTTTATTCCTAGTAACACTGATTTATCCCCACTGCCATTGTATTTGCAATATGAATGTGTCGCTAATGGTAGCGAAAGCATTATGTCCTTTTCGATAACAATTATCACTGTAAAAATACGTATATACCTTATTGTTCATTCAATTTACCTCAAATATTCAAATCTTAATTCAAATCTTAATAGATTCAAATCTTAATTATGTGGATTCTTCTGTTAAAATCCTTGCAGGTATGTGTTTTAGCTTCGAATTAAAAGAAAATGATATTTCAAATTTGATTATCGCTGTGAAATATGTGCTTAAACGAAGTGATAATCTTCTAATTTTCTATATTGTGTTTATAAATCTCATGTTATTTCTGTTTCTTTTGGATCATGTAACAGTTTAATATTATTCGGTAAGTAGACCTTTTTTTTTAAATCTCTGATCTATTAAATTGATAAGTATATATATCACTGATTAATATGGCTTTAAAATGTGTTTATTAGACAAATTATCATTGTGAAAAAATATACATACATTTTATGTTAACTGATTTGTGAAATGCTTGTTTGTTAAAAAAATTAAGTGCCTTTTGCATAATACGGACTGCCAGAATAATAAAGGGGCTTCATATTACTTTACTGTTAGTATAGTGTACTATAATTTTGTCATTGTATTCCCTATATCCTGTGTGTTGTTAATATGTCTTGCATTTTTCTTCTGAGGTGTATATTTATTTTCATTTTATGATGCTTGTCATATACTTATATGTCCTTGCTTACATATCCATATTTGTGGCAACAGATATTCATGCTAAGATGAGTTCTAGGTTTTGGCAATGGCAGTTACCATTTGGAAATTAACATGGTTGTATAACTAATAACGTGTGCTCTCTGATTATTCTAATTTCATGATTATACCAGTGATTATAGTAAAGTAAATATGTATCTAATTAATATATATATATATATATGTACAGCGGTGGCCAAAATTGCAGACAATTTTTTAAATTTGAATGTTTTTTAACTTTAAATGCTTATAAAAACTGTTACGCTTCATGCAGTGCAATGATTTATAAATCAAATTAAAGGAAATTTAATAACGAATTCAACACAGTAAACAGAGGTCAAATATTTGCATTGCAAGGGAAGTTATGTATTGAAAACAACACTTAGGGTGAAAATCCTTGTGTATTTACGATGTTACTGTCCTGTCAGAATTTTGTTGGGTATCCTTTATTTTTCAAAACAGCTGCACAGCGACGTGGCATTGGGCCAGCCAATATTTTGAGCTCTGCCTTCTTTATTATGTGGTGTCAAGAGACAATTATAGCCTCAATTAATTCTATTTTATTGGATGGACGTCTCAGATGTACTAAGTTTTTCAAACAAAACTACATATGTTCTATGGGGTTCAGATCTGGGCTGTTTCATGGCCATCTCAACACCTGTATGTCATTCTTCGTGAACCACTGTTGGCAAATGCATGCAGTGTGACAGGATGTTGAATCCTGCTGGTAAAAAAAGTGGGGGAATTATCTGGAAAAATATCCCTGATAGAAGGTAGAAGTTTTGTTTGTACGATGGTGTGAATGTACTTTTTGCTGTTAAGTGCGCTATCTATAACACGAGAGCTGCCTTCAGCATCTACTGACATACATGCCCAGATCATAATACTTCTAGGATTCTTTGTTTTCGCCTGAATACAATCAGCATGTACCTCTTCCCCGATGTGACGTCTCACATATTTTCTCCCATCACTACTAAATATCGATATCTTAGTTTCGTTACTCAATATCACTTATTTCCACTGACCTTCTGTCCCTGTAATGTGTTATTTTGCCCACTGTGTTCATTTATGCCGCGGCTTTTTATTGAGCAATGGTTTTTTTCGGGGAATCCTACCTTTTATGCCAACCTCCGATAGTTTTCTCCGTATCGTTCTTGTACTGACAGAAACACCAGTTACACTCAGTTCACTGCTAAAGGCCGCAGATGACATCCATCTGTCCCTGGGGCAAATTCGTTTTATTCTCAGCGAATTGCTTTTTCTGAAATAAATACACTTCACTTCTTTTGACCTGTGTGTCTGATTACTTTTAGCAATGTAATGTACCATATAATAATATAAGCCTAAGAAACACAGCTCCATATAAGGAAATCGAAAATACACTCATGGACAAAAAAACTAGCGCACCAAGAAGGAGTCGTCAAAATGAAACGAAATTTTACATACGTAATGACTACTTTGATATAAGTAAATGATAAGAAAATCAAAGAAAAGGGATAATTTATTTCAGAGAAAAAGGCAAAAGAACGGAGGAGTTAATACTCCGTTGGACCCCCTCTAGCGCGAATGCACGATGAGATACGATCGGGCATTGAGTCATAGAAGTTCTGTATGATGTCTTGAGACATTTCGTTCCATATTTGCTGTAACCTTGCCTCTAGTTCGTTCAAACTCGTGGGATGCCCAACTCGTCGTCCCAAATGATCCCAGATATGCTCGATTGGAGACAAATCTGGGGATCGGGCAGGCCAAGGAAGGGTAGTAACAGTGCGGAGACAGTCTTGTGACAGCCTTGCCGTATGAGGCCGAGCATTGTCTTGTTGAAAAATGGCTCCTGGGAGCCGTTGCATGAGTGGCAACACATGTGGTTGCAGGATTTCATGAACATACCGCTGGCCTGTCATGGTGCCACGGAACAATACTAGGGATGACCGTGTATTGTAGGCAATGGCACCCCATACCATCACACCAGCTGTGGGAGCGATGTGTCGCTGTACAGCAAAGACAGGATTGAAGCGTTCACCACGGGCTCTCCACACACGAACACGATTCTCCTCACTGCCGAGATTGAATCTGGATTCGTCGCTAAAGACGACCTGGTTCCATTCCGCTGCAGTCCAGTTTCCTCGCGCGGCAAAACTCCAAACGGAGGCGTCGATGGGTGGGCGTCAAGGGCAGCACACGTAATGGGCGCCGCGATACCAACTGTCCTTCAGCCAGGCGCCTTCGTATGGTTCGAGAAGACACAGAGGCCCCTAGTGAAGGTGCTACCTGTGCCTGGATGGCGGCCGATGAAGCAGTTGGCTGTACGCGTGCATTTCTTACGATGTGGCGGTCTTCTCGACGACTGGTCTGTCGAGGGCGTCTTGAGCCTGGTCTTCGTGTACATGACATCTCTCGGGTCCACTGGTCCCAACACCTCCTCACAACACAATCAGAGCGGCCAAATTGACGAGCTACTCGCCTAGCTGACCACCCAGCTTCCATCATCCCGACGATTCTCCCCCTCTCAAACTGCGACAACTGCTTATATTGTCTTCGAACACGGCGTAATGGCATGTCTATCTCAGCTCTTCTTTTGTAAATGATGCAGCACACTCAAACAAGCTTTGGTTACCTGTTTTATACTCCACAGAGTACGATGTTCAACGCCCTCTACCGGCTATACGTAATGCGCAATCACGCTGCATTTCTAATCATTTGCATATCTCCCCGACATGTACCTTTATTGCAAGTTTCGTTACGATCCCGCAATTATTTCTTGGTGTGCTAATTTTTTTGTCCATGAGTGTATAAATCTGAAAACATCTAAACAAGACCTTTTTAAAAAATATTCTCCGATAACTTGTTTTCCGGTAGTTGTTTTGTTTTAAAGTTTTCTTTAAATAAGTAAATAATGTTTAATTCTTGTACCGTAAGATGGGTTTACTCTGTGACTGCAAGGGTAACTTTGTGATAACAGTAATTTTTTGTATTTCGGTTCTTACGCCGCGCTAGTGATACCGGGTAGGCAAAGAACAGCGCCAACAGCTTGTGTGACGTACAGAGACACCTAGTGGCCAGTGTCGAAGATTCTGTGCGTCATTTGCTTTCTCTGGCCAGTGTCGAAGATTCTGCGCTTCATTTGCCTTCTGTGGCCAGTGTATTGTTCAAACCTGCTGTAAAGCTATTGACCCAAACTTCGGAAACTTTGTGTGCTGAAGGCTAACACCTTATACAACCAACTACCACAGGGAATTATTTTTTATTGCCAATATGTTGGTTAGATTGTGGAGCAATATAACTTTTGTGTAGTGATATTTCCGAGAGATATGAGAACATCACTTAAATATCGAAAGGTGACGGGGTTACTTTGTGACACATTGACACTGTCACAAAATAACCCACAATGTTGACCCACATCCTCCAGCCGCTCGATGTTGCCTTTTTCCGTCCTCTAAAATACCACTGGAGAAAAAGAAGTATTGACTATCTGGAAAAAAATCTACCAGAAGGAGCATAATGTGCCGAAAGACGAATTTCCTCATCTTCTCGAAAAACTGATGGATGCCCTGGTCTCTTTGGTCTCTTTGATGTCAAAGCTATAGATAAAGCTATCCAATATTTCTAATAAGTATATATAATTGTGCATCAATCTTTTGATGGGCGTTTTACTGTCTAACTGTGTGTCAAGTAATTTTTTCGCTTGGATTTCAAGGCGAAAACACAGATGTCACAAAGTAGCCCCACATGGCAGGACAACTTTGTGACACATTTTAACTTTAATTTGTCAATGGTAATTAAAGATCCGGGTTAGCGCAATACATCACTACGTAAGGAAAGGATGTACCACTGTTTTGCAATTGTTTGTTTTGGGCTACTTTTAAAACTGATCGGCTGACACATGAAAAAACTTAAAATCCGTCACAAAGTAACCCCATCTTACGGTATTATAAATGCTGAATTCTTGTACTAAGAGAATGTAATGCTCCACTGAGTATACTGTTTAGAGTTATTTTTTGTTTGTTTTTGTTTTACTGGATATTTTATTTTAAAATCTTGTATTCTCAACAGTCAGAAATCCTCTGGACGTAACTTTTATTACGGTTTACAGCGTGAAAGTTCTTCTTGTGTCTAAGGCGTGAGATAGGCACAAAGAAAGGAAAACAAAACAAAACAAACTAACTAACAAAGCAGAATCCTTGATGAGGAAAAAAAATGAGAAATCACTATTGGGTTCAAGTTTACGTCTCCTCCGGAGAACGAAGCTGCATAAGAAGAATGCTGTAGGTTAACAGCACACCAACCGATGTTAACAGAAATGTCCTCGTGAAGCTGAATATCCTCCAAGCTGTGAAGGTAATTGCTGTCTTCGAGTCCATGAATCTGGAGAGCATGTCAGAGTAAGCTGACGTGGCAGCCTGACGACTCATCCGAAAAGCACTGTTCTTCACTTTCGCTCTCAGCAAAACGTCCCGGCTGTGAACTTCAGAGGCTGCACACACGGTCACTACGTACAGTAGGAGTGGAACAGAGTGTAGGTAATTTACCATTTTTCTAAAGCTGTCAAACCCTGTCTCCTCCGTAAAGAGGCTTGAAATAAAGACGTACAATACAGAATATTGGTAGTACGTCAAGAACAGCGTTTCCAAAGACACAGCCGACTCGATGGATATAGCCATTCTGTGGACGCTTGAGTACATGTTCATAAACTTTTCCACGCCTTTGCCTGTCTTTAATTCAGCCATTTCTTTTTCACAGGAGGAAATTACGAGTATCAGAGACGTGAAGAACCTGACGTGCAAGAGCATTATCATGCAGGGAAACAATGTGGAAACTGTTCTGCTACACGACAAATAAAGAAATAAGAAAAACCTTTTCATCTGAAAGTTTGCTTCAAATATACGAAAATCCCTGAACCATCTCGTTAACAGGTCATCATTAATGCCGATGGGAGAAGCGCATACGACCATAAACACAATCCACACTTGGAAGAGTATACAGGCAGCTGTATTCATGATTAATCTGCACTTTTGGAAGGAGCTATCTGTAAAGCTAGCCTGAAACGAATGATATTCATTGAACATTTTCTTCACTGAATTTCTGTTAAAAAGTAGCGAATACCACATGCTGAATAAGCACAGTAACCATGTCATCAGTACTATTAAACTTTTGCGGCACAAATGCGAGGTGCATTTTCTGATTTCCGTAATTTGATTCCTCAATACATAAATACCCATAAAATGGAACGATAATATCAAGAACATTGTAAAAAATATATGGCATTTTCTTTTGCTATTTCTTGTTGCTGGGAGAATCATTGGCTTTAGCAATGTTACTATCAAGTTTGAGGTACAAAATACTTTATTGAAATGCATTTATGTTGTAACGTCTCAAGTCTTCAGAATGTAAAAAAATAATACATCTTTGAAATCGCAGAAAAAAAATTAATATTAATGATAGAAGAATGTTTTATGAGGTATATTATAGTCTCCGATTTTGGAAAAGAGATATTTTGGTATAAAAAGAACTTTTGCAGTAATAACAGTGATATTTAGGAGGAGGTATGGAAAGAAAGAAAACCTCTGTTTTACTGATATTGTGTTCTAGATAAATCTTTGGTTATAAATGGCGACGATTGCTGCCACATTTTATGGTAGTGATGAAGTATAGATATATTAGTTTAGTGCTAGCGCAGAATTTTATCACTAAGTTGTCATATTTTGTGACAACTATTTATAAATAGATATTTCCATGGGTTTTAATCTGCAGATAATTATTGCAATAAGTTGTCTTTGGAATGAATACCTTTTGAAATCTGCAAATTGATTTCAACAATTTCACATACAATTTAGCAGACAACGGGTTTTATTGAACAACAGTTAAAATGTCAAAAGTTACTTTCCTCTTGTATCTAAGAGACTTATTATTCGACAGAGAAACAACATATCCTACGTTCTCAGTGGAATTAGCTGGCTCGACGTAGAGTCGTCAGTGTCTTCAAAGAGGGAAATTTGGTGTATTCTCAGACAATTCTGTTTTTCTTGCTTAGGTCTATAGAGAGATAATTTAGGAGAAAGAATGTCTGAAATCAATTCTTTTCTTCTTTCGAAAATATTTTATCTGATTTTTCAAAAGAATACTTTCATTACTAATGTTCTAGAAATTGATATAAGATTTCCAAAACTGAAAAGAGGAAGAAAACCGATTTTATTCCGTGTAAAAAAAATTCTGCGATATAGAGAGTTATAGCAAAATTTATTTTAACGTTCTGAGGAATTTATTTAGAGTGTAGGATAGTTCTTATCTCTTTGAGTTGATAGTTTTACCTACGTTAACTTTGCTTTAGATACATAATAAAACACATACTTAACATATGTATTGTTCTTAGAGCCAACCTCCAAAAGTACGAGATATTCTCAAAGAGTGAAAGTTGATACTTTTTAAAGCAAATTTCTTATTATTCTTGCATTTGTTAGTAGAGAGTGTTTCTAAAGATTTAGAAATATCGTTTTCGAAAAGAAATATGTGGAAATAATAGTTTCTGTAAATTTGGAAAGAACTTAAAGAATGAGATCCACGAAACTATGCAGATAAATTAAATTTAAGATTTTAGTGTCAAGAGAAACTTTTTCTGCTTATCTCAAAAATTTGTAACAATCGAGGCTTGAATATAGACACTAATTACTTTATCAGAGAGAACTTACTTACTTTTATGAACAAGCTATTATTTTTATTTTAAGAGGTTATATTTGTAAGGAAATCTTTAACAAATGGTCAGTGCTAAATACAACTAAATATTACAAATCACGATTGTAAATTGAATCATGTAATTTTTGTAGACAAGCAGATTTAAAAAAAAACATACCTGGAGTGTCTTATAGAGATGAGGAAATACCGGAATGATTTCTAGGGGCAACTTAACGAACTCAGTTATAAATTCTATTGAAACCCCGTCTTGAAATGCAGGTGCTAAATAATATTTTGCCAGAGGGTATTAATTAATAAAAATGTCTAATTGAAGATTTTGCTCGTTTAATCGTTAGACTTCCTACGTAGGTAGAATCAGTCAACCTTTACCATAATTAGCAACATTACTCTATTGAAATTACGAGAAGTAAATTTATGATAATGAACAGTTATATTTTACTCTATATAAACCGTTACTGCGCATACTGAACTGAGCATAGAAAATAAGCTGAAGGGCACCATGTTGTTTCTCAATTTTCGCTCGAACAAAATGTTTTGAAAATAATGGAAACGGCCAATACTTCTAAACAGAAAGAAAATCTAATTTCATTAAAAGCGCCTTTTAAGCGACATGAGATCGATACTCATTGTCAGGACAGTGTTTTTCATAAACTTTGTCAATTTTAATCCGAACAAAATGCCTTGAAAACTATACCATCGATCAAAACTTGTCTACAGAATTAAAATCTAATTTCATTAAAATCGCTTTCTAAACCCCATGAGGTCGATTTATTGCCAGGACTGGATATTTCATATCTTTTCAACGTCTTTCAACTTTTTTTATACCTCAAAACTCTTTCACCTGAAAAGTAGTTGTTTATTACTTAAAAAGAAAGAAAGTAATTCATCCGTTGTACATAAAAATAAAATCAAAGACTCTTTATTTGCATGTCAATGAATAGGTGTGAAACATATATTGACAAAGTTGTATATATCGACTAGCTGAATACCCGTGCTTCGCTACGGAGTACATTCAAATAAAATACAGGGTTCAATGTATGCAATTAATGAAGAAAAAATTATAATCAATACAAAGGTCAATGTATGCAATTAATGCCAAAATAAAATATACATATTTATAAGAAAAATCGTAACGGGTATTTTTATAGCCAAAATAATGTAGAAGAAAATATTCAAATTAAATCTAATAGTACATACTAAAGAATATAGTACAGTTTGATTAACATTTCTTTTATTGTATTTTAATATTTTTTTGGAGAATGTCCAATAGTATGCCGCATTAGAAAGAAAAAAAAATTTCTCGATTTAGTTCGTTGTCATGCACATGACGCAAAATTAGTTTAAAGTATCACAAAAAGAAAAGAAACCACGGGATCAACATTTCATAAATTAAATTCTAAAAATTAATCTTTAAAAATACACCAATAATCAGAAAATGGAGGTAAAGATTCGAAAAAGATTTCATTTTAAAGGAATATTTATGATCTTCCTCGTGATATAAATTTTGTAACCCTCAGATTATTATCTTAAATGCAAACTTTAATGTTACAAAAACAGATTAAAAATTTAATTTAAAAAAATCTAAGAAGAATTTTTCAAAAATCTTTCTTAGTGCACCTCTACACTATAAGAAGAATCGCCATTCAAAATTTCAACCCTTTAGATCCAGTGGTTTGGTCTATATGTTATCTGTCAATCAGTCAGTCACTTACGGAAGTGTTTTATATAAATATATAAATATATATATATATATATATATATATATATATATATATATATATATATATATATATATATATATATACTAGCTGAAAACCCGTACTTCGCTACGGAGTACATTGAAATGAAATACAACGGTCAATGTATGCAATTAATGCCAAAAATATTATACATACATATATATATATATATTTATAATAAATACGATAATCAATGTTTACAATTGATGTTAAAAAAACACCCAAAAATATATTTATAAAAAATCGTAAGAGATATTTTTATAGACAAAATAATGTAGAAGAAAATATTCAAATTAAATGTAATAGTAAATTAGTAGTGTAATAATTAATTGAAATATTAAAGAATATACTACAGTTAATATAGTACAGTTTCAGGAACATAAATCTTTTACTGTATTTTAATATTTTTTTGGAAAATGTCCAATCACCTGCCGCAATAGCAAGAAAAAATTTTTTTTTGTCTTTTTAGTTGTTATGCACGTGACGATAAATTTATTTATTGTACCAGAAAAAGAAACCACGTGATCAGCATTTCATAAATTAAATTCTAAAAATTAATCTTTAAAAATTCACCAAAAATTAGAAAATGGAGGTAAAGATTCGAAAAAGATCTCATTTTAAAGGAATTTTTACGATCTTTCTCGTGTTATAAATTTTATAACCCCCAACTTAATATTTTAAATGCAAACTTAAAAAAGTTACTAAAGATGCTTAAAAATTTAATTTTAAAAAAATCTAAGAATTTTTCAAAAATCTTTCTTAGTGCACCCTTACACTATAAGAAGAATCGCCATGCAAAATGTCAGCCCTTTAGGTCCAGCGGTTTGGTCTGTGTGTTATCTGTCAGTCAGTCAATCAGTTACAGAAGAGTTTTATATATCTATCTATATATATAAAACAGTTCCGTAACTGACTCATTCATTCATTCACTGACTGACTGACATACAACGCACAGACCAAACCGCTGGACCTAAAGGGTTGAAATTTTGCATGGCGATTTTTCTAATAGTGTAGGGGTGCACTAAGAAAGATTTTTCAAAAATTCTTCTTAGATTTTTTTAAATTAAATTTTTAAGCTGTTTTTTAAACTTTTTTTACGTTTGCATTGAAAATAATACATTGAGGGTTATAAAATTGATATCACGAGAAAGATCATAAAAATTCCTTCAAAATGAAATTTTTTCGAATTTTTACCTCCATTTCCCGATTTTTGGTGAATTTTTAAAGATTAATTTTTAGAATTTAATTTATTAAATGCTGATCACGTGATTTCTTTTTCTGGTACTTTCAATAAATTTATCGTCACGTGCAAAAAAAAAAAAGACAAAAAAATATTTTTTTCTTGCTAATGCGGCAGACGATTGGACTTTATTTTGTCTATAAAAATATCCCTTACGATTTTTTTATAAATGTTTTTTACATCAATTGTATACATTGATCGTCGTATTTATTATAAATATATATATATATATATATATATTTATTTTTTTTGGAATTAATTGCATACATTGACCGTTGTATTTAATTTCGATGTACTCCATATCGAAGCGCGGGTTTTCAGCTAGTATATATATTAAACAGTTCCGTAACTGACTCACTGACTGACATACAACGCACAGACCAAACCGCTGGACCTAATGGACTGATATTTTGCATGGCGATTCTTCTTATGGTGTAAGGGTGCATTAAGAAAGATTTTTGAAAAATTCTTCTAAGATTTTTTAAATTAAATTTTTAATTTGTTTTTGTAACTTTTTTTAAGTTTGCATTTAAAATAATAATTTGAGGGTTATAATATTTATATCACGAGAAATATTATAAAAATTCCTTTAAAATGATATCTTTTTCGAACCTTTACCTTGATTTTCTGATTTTTGGTGAATTTTTAAATATTAATTTTTAGAATTTAATTTATTAAATGCTGATCACGTGATTTCTTTTTCTGGTACTTTAAGTAAATTTATTGTCACGTGCATAACAACTAAATAGACAAAAAAAAGTTTTCTTTCTAATGCAGCAGACGATTGGATATTATACAAAAAATTATCCCTTACGATTTTTTTCTAAATATATATATATTTTTTTTACATAAATTGTATACATTGATCGTCGCATTTATTATTAATATATATATTTATTTTTTTGCATTAATTGCTTACATTGACCGTTATATTTAATTTGAATGTACTCCGTAGCGAAGCGCGGGTTTTCAGCTAGTATATATATATATATATATATATATATATATATATATATATATATATATATATATATATATATATATATGAAATGTGATGATATTTTAAATCTTTTCTCACCAATTCATTCAAAAATGATAAAATATGAAAGGAAAGAGATCTCTTGGAAAAGTTTTACATCGTGTTTTCGTTGAGTGTACATTCAAGAAAAGTGTTCCGGAATACTGTTTTGATAAGAAAGAAAGAAAACGTAGGTCATTCTAATTTTCATATAGATTGACAGAAGAATTCTCTTGTCATTGGAATTGATCTGTCATTGAATTGCATTTTTTTTTTTCAAAATAAATACACTTAACCTCATTTGATCTGTGTGTCCGATTACCTTTAGAAATGTAATGTATATAGAGTTCCCACCTATATCCGTTACACCCCCCTTAACTTCTAAACGGTGATAGCTTAGGCCATAAAGTTGTTGTCTAGGTAAAGTAAAAAGGCTATGCGGTACTCGATGAAACTACTTACAACACCATCTATCGGCAAATTTTGGAATTAGCGTTTTTATCTCAAAAAACGGTACGAGATACGGGAAAAAAGTCAATTACAAAGTTGCTCAGCATTATCGATTTAGTATGAAGAGACACCTTGCGCACATAAATACTTAAAACAGAATGAAGAAAATGAACATTTGTTTGGTCACGATTTCGAAAATTGTCATGTCATTGTCATGTGATTAAGACCGAAAATTTGACAGTATTGTTTGTTTTGAATAAAAATTTAAGTTATTTTTTTCACCTGAATTTAACATTTTCGCTTCTATTTATTACAAATTTTATTTCTGTGAACAAATACCTGTGCAATTTTTAAATAAAATATTGAAAAGTTATGGGTGCGTATTATTGTCGAATTAAAATTTTTTTCTGAAAAATTCGAGCAAAATTAAGCATGCGTATTATACACGTGTGTGTATTATAGTTAAGAATTTACGGTATTCTTTCTTAGGTCGCTAGAGAAATAATCAAAGATAATTAATTATTGCATAATCATACCTTTTCTTATTTTAAATGCATTTTTTTCTAATTTTACAAAATGATGCTTTCCTTATTGATTTTCTAGAAATTTATATAAGAATTCCTAAACTGAATAGAGGAAGAAAACTGAATTTATTCCGAATAAAAAAGTATCTTCCATATAGAGAGTTATAGAATACTTTAATATCTGGATTAAAAGATACTTTAACATCTGGATTAATATGCTCTGTGTAGTATAGAAATTATCTCTTTGAGTAGATAGTTTTACATAGATAAATTCAATTACGTTCTTATTAGATGCAGTGTTCTTAGAGCCAAACATCAATAACTCGAAATAGTCTCAAAGAGTGAAAAGTTGACACTTTTTACAGCAAATTTCTCATTATTCTTACGTTTGTTGACAGAGATTGTTAGAGATTTGTAAAGATTTAAAAATATCGTTTACGGAATGATATACAGGGTGTTTCAAAAAGAATCACCCGATTGGAAATGAGTATATTATGAAAAATATTGAACAAAGAAACTTAAAATTAATTTTATAATACATGGCTAATCAAAAAGTTTTTTTACAAACCAAGTTAAAGGTGCTCAATATGTCTACCATTGGATGCACGACATATGTCTATACGGCAGGCAAATTCGACCCAAACTTTTGCGAGCATCACTGCATACACTGTTTCCATGACTGTTAGGCGTACACAGACAACCGGTGTCTTGGAATTGTTTATACCAGAGGTGGGGAACGCGCGGCCTGCGTGAGCTTCATCCTTCGTGCCTTCATAAAAGTCAATTAATATTTAATTATATAGATTCCAACAACTTGCAAATCAATGGAATTAAATAAAGAACGTCATGAATGTAAGTTCAGTGTCGGCCAAAATAACTTCATTTTGAAATTGTTGTCTAGAGTCGCTACAGTTGTATATTTATCCAAATGAGCTTCGTTTACCTTGATTCTTGATTGTATGATACTTTAACTACATTTTAAATGTAATTTAATTCTCAGAGTTTCTTAGCAATACTACCAGACATGTTATATAATCTCTACACAAAAACTATTTTCTTACTGTTATTGTTGTGACTGACGCCATGTACGTTGAAACATTATTTTTTCTGCAAGAAAAAATAAATAATAATTAATGATTAATGTTATAGCATAAGATTTTATCCTTATGTGAATACAAAAATACTTTATATTGTAACATTTTATGTCAAATAATAAATAAATAAGGACTTAATTTTTGTCTTGTTATTTTTCTATATAATACACCAAATTGTTAAAACTATACCTAACTATAATAATTTCATAAAAGTCGCATTTATAGGTACATCAACTTATGCGGCCTCCTTTAATACTACCTAATTTACACGTGGCCTCTAATGGTAAAAAGGTTCCCCACCTGTGGTTTATACCATCGCCTAATGCTCTGAGAGGTAGGAACTTCAATCTACGAGGGTTTTGTCGACGAAAATCACGCTGAACAGTTGTTACGGACCCACACTTCGCAAAGCGTAGAACACAAAATGATTTCAGTCGTGCAGTCTCCATTTTTACAAACACTGAAGTGGCGGGCGAAGGAAGAGCATTAGCGCTACTTGTCGGCAACTGCGTGAAAATCAAAGCTTTCCCTCTGTCTGTCTATACATTATTTGATCAAAACGGATTAAAAGAAGAATAGTTATGATTTTTTTAAAATCGGATGATTCTTGTTTAAACACCCTGTATTTTGAAAAAATAATTGCTGAAAAATATGGAAATAACTTTTAAAAAAATCACGAAACTATGCAGATAAATTACCTTAAAAATTTCAGTATCAAGAAGAACTTTTTTTGCATATCCCAAAAATTTGCATCGATTGCAGCGAGAATTTAGACAATAATTACTTGATCAGAAAGAACTTAATTTCTTTTATGAACAAGCTATTTATTTTATTTTAAGGTGTTATATTTGTAAGGAAATCATTAACAAATCGCCAGTGCTAAATACAAAAAATTATTACAAACTGTTACTTTTCTGTTCATAGCATAATTTTGAAAAGCTTTGGTACTCAGGAACTCGTTTCTAGGCATGAAAACTACTTTGAAAGAAGACTGGTTCTTCTTCTGCAACTCGTTTGACATCTCAATACCGCCCTTTACGCGTACGCTCTTGGAGTGCTTGGAGCGTATGGGATTGCACGCGAGAAAACTTGCAGTACGCTTAAAAGCAGCTTTCCCTACCTCTCCGACACCTTCACACGT
The DNA here is from genome assembly GCA_907164885.2 of Dolomedes plantarius. Classification (NCBI taxonomy): domain Eukaryota; kingdom Metazoa; phylum Arthropoda; class Arachnida; order Araneae; family Dolomedidae; genus Dolomedes; species Dolomedes plantarius. The sequence continues at coordinate 53,378,457 of OU015499.1, read as the reverse complement.
ACACTCAATCGTGCGGGATCGTGGTTTCACGCAGGAAAGATCGTACGTGTAAAGGGTGCTAATGCCCACTGTGGCCAGTGGCGGCTCCAGTCCAGAGATTTGGGGGAGGGGCAACGTTGGCTCTTAGGGTTATATATATATATATATGTGTGTGTGTGTGTGTGATGCGCTCGGCATACGCGCACGATAAACTTTAACTTTACACTATGTAGCGGAGATGAAACACAAACATATTGTAGACATAGCCGAAGTGTCCGGAGATGAAGACCATTTCAAGAGAGCTGTTGACACATCGGGGAAGAAACCCACTTAGAGATGAAAGGCATTGAAGGGACACACAGAACAGAGATGCGACGCATATTAATTTATTCCGGATTCTAATGTAGACAAACATTATTCTGCAAAACACAGGTATCTTGATAATTGGACACACACAATAGCAACGCCACAGGTCCTTGCCGGGGCGCATTCAGAACAAAGAATTTACATCATATCGGACAGCAGGTCCGACAGCAACGAGAGTTAGACACGAAGAGACAGAAAACTTCTGTTCATGCAATATTAAATGGGAGTTTGTCGATATTGACGCCAGAGGGCCTAAATTACTTAATATTTAATTGGGCGTCTTTAGATTCGAGGAGTTCACGTGTCCACTTAAGTTTTGTCCGGGGACTTTACTGCTAGATCCCGCGCTTGTTAGAACCGCGAACTATTGACCTGGGTGCAGGATAAGTGGCCATAAAGTTCTTCTAAAGTGTGGTTTTTGACCTTACAGAGCCCATAAATTCAGAGTGGTTCGAGGGCTCTTCAAGAATGTTGACATTACACTGACATTCAGAATCTCATAAACTTCCTACACTTATCTCTGGGGATATTATTGAGTTCAACTACTTCACATGCCTGTATAATGATCTGCAGGGCTAATATAAATTATCTTATTTTACTTTTAGGAATCAATTTTAGAAAAGGGGTCGTGCTATATTAACAGGATAATTTTAAATGCGCTTTAGATATATAATGGTGGGTCGTTATTATCACACACACACATACACACAAATATATATATATATATATATATATATATATATATATATATATATATATATATATATATATATATATATATATATATATATTATATATATATATATCTTTATATATCCAGTCCACAGATTTTGGGGGGGGGGGCAATGTTGGTTCTTAGGGGTATATATATATATATATATATATATATATATATATATATATATATATATATATATATATATATATATATATATATATATATATATATATACAGTCGAACCTCCATATATCGAACTTCCCTATGTCGAAATTTTCTATATATCGAACTCTTAGCAAATCTCCATGTTCATTACATAGAAAAATTGTTTCTATATATCGAAAAAATCTCTATATAACGAAATTTTTTTCAATACAAATTGGGAGATTTTATTCCACTTTAGAATAAAATGTCCCAATTTTTGGCATTTGAAACAATACGTCGTGGAATTCAATTCGCGGAAAACGTCCCTGATCAAGGTTTTAGTGGACTGAATAAATACGAACATTTCTTTGAACTTTCCGCAAAACTAACTGTTTAGCAAGATATTCGTAGCTTTTTTTAAAGAATGTAACTGTGATCATTGTAACCAGTCTGCATTATTGTTTTTTTAAAGATATGTAGTAATCAATAAATATTTCATATTAAATAACTAATCCAACAGAGATAGAAATAATATAAATACAGACAAAAAACAAACAGAAATCAAGCACTCCGGGCATCTACGCACCAAAGGCAAGAATCTGTATAAGTGCCGGAACTGAACCATAAAACAACATAGAGGTAACCGAAAGGTCTCTTCGTCAGGGAGCCTAACCAAATCAGTTACCTCAAGGGGAACTTTTTGAATAGGATGCAAGTAAGACAAACAGATATCTCAAGGCCCCGAGTCCCCCAAGGAAGCAATTAGTCAAAAGAAAATGAAAAGACAAAAAACAACTTACAGTATGGTCTCAACGCACCGTACATGCAAGCACACAAATAATCCTAATGCAAAGTAAAAGATGCATACACACCTCAATTCCGTAAATGAAGGTTATAACCGTCACAAGTGATGGTTATTACCGTGACTGTATATATGTATGTGTGTGTGTGTGTGTGTGTGGGTATGTGTATGTGTGTAAAAAATAAACATCCTCTCATTTTAAATTTAAACTTATTTAGTATTAGGTCTAGGATATAATTTCAGGCAATGTAAAAAAAAAAAATCGCCGGTCATTTTTTTTTTTTTTGGGGGGGGGAATTGCCTCTACTGCCTCCCCCCTCTGGAGCCGCCCTTGACTGTGGCTATGTAAGAGTTGCCCTCCAAACTCTTAAGGGTTCTAATTGCACTCATTTAATTCGTGTTTCACAATGACAGTTTGTTTATGTTATCAACATTTTTTAAAGTAAACAATTCATTTCCTGTCTACTTCGCTGACAGTTAAAATTTTGCTGGTGTCAAAATACTCGAAATGAGGAGCTGAATTTGGCTCTTGTAAAGGAATTCCGCAGTTATTCCATTTACGAAGAAAAAAAAAACCTGTCATATTGTGTGATATCAGAGAACTAAACAGAAATATCTTTTGTTTTCTGCCTCATACACAATTTTTTACGATACATCGGAAATTTTGATAAGTCAATTAATGTATTTCAGTCGTGCCTACTTCGAAGGGGTGAAGGTCAAAATATTAACAGAACTCAAAATAATTTGAAATACAATATTTACAGGATAAAATGTTTTATAAAATATTCTTTTTAGAAGATATAAAACATATAAGAATGATAACGTTTTTATTTTCTTATCCTAGGCGACTTTCCCCTTCTCAAAAATTATGAACATGAAGAAAATGAAGTCTTGTTTTCAAATGTTTCGCTTAACTCGACAACTTACTGTTAATTACGCTATTTCAGGTTTATATAACCTGTTTATTTCAGTCTCGCTTATTTCGAATAGTTTAAAGTACTAACAGAATTCAAAATAACTTGAAATACAATATTATACGTTAAATTGTGTTGTAAAAAGATAATCTGTCAGGAGAAATAAAGTATTTTAAAAATAGTAACGTTTTTCTTTAATTATTAATAGTGGTTTTAACCTTCTCAATAATTATAAACATGACGAAAACGAAGTCATCCTTTAAATGTTTCACGTCACTCAAGAACTAATTTCTGACTACGCTGCTTTAGATTTATATAACTGTACAAGGATACCGCTTTTACGGCCGGGAAATTGATTTATAAAAAAATATTCTTTCAGAAAAATACCATAGTCGTTTTACCCATCTGAATAATTAGAAACATGAAGTAAACGTAGCCTTGTTTTTAAATGTTTCGAATTATTCACCAACTTACTGCTCTCCTCGTTGCTTCAGATTTATATACCCTTACAAGACTAACTTAACCGCTGGAGTCGGTGGCGCGATCCTGTAACCCAAGCTTAGGGGAGCTTGAACTGCGGACAGCGAGGTACCGGGTTGTGTCCTGGGCGGCCGTTTCACTCAGATCGCGTTTCCCTTTCCGCGGCCATTTGGCTGCTTCAGAACCGGAAATCGTCGCATCTCCTCGGCCCCCAAAGCGTAGACGTACGTTACAATCCACTGTCTTTCAACGGACGCAGTTCTTTTACACTTTATCTGTCTAATGTGTTACTATTTATTGTTTCTCTATTTCTAGAATTTTGACTACCACACTTCTTATGTAGAATTTCTCTCTCTCTCTTTCTCTTCCACTGTACCTTAATCTATATATATCAAACAGTTCCGTGACTGACAGATAACGCACAGAACAAACCAATGGACCTAAAGGGCTGAAATTTTGCATTCTTCTTATAGTGAAAGAGAGATTTTTAAAAAATTCTTCCTAGATTTTTTTAAAAATTAAATTGTTAAGCTGCTTTGTAACATTCTTTAAAGTTTGTATTTAAAATAATATTCTGAGGTTTATAAAATTTATATCACGAGAAACATCATAAAAATTCCTTTAAAATGAAATCTTTACCTCAATTTATCTTTACAAAAAACTTAACTATCAAAATCGTTTCCATGAAGTGCGAACGACCTTCTGTAAGATAAGCTTAAAGCAGCTTGAAGAACAGGATGTTGATGAGATTTAAAGACAAGACTGTGTTTTCTACATGTTTATAATTATTGAGAGAGGTAAAACTACTATTGATAAAAAAGAAAAACGTTATCATCCTTATATTCTTAATTTTTTTTCTGATTTTTTTTCAAACAACACAATTAAATATAACAATATTTCACATTTATTTAACAACACAGTGTAAATATTTATTTCAAGTGATTTTGAATTCTGTTAATATTTTGACCCTTACGCAGTAGACGAAACGGAAATGAATTAATTTGGTCATTACAAAATTTCACATGTATCGTAAAAAATTGTGTATCATGCAGAAGACAAACCAAAAAAAAAAAAATTGTGTTTAGTTCCCTGATATCTCACAATAAGAGCGTTTGTTTTCTTTTTATAGTGTAAATGGAATGTCCACGGAAATCGTATACAGATGCCGATTTCAGCTCTTTATTTCGAGTATTTTAACACCAGCGAAGTTTTATCTACAGAAAATGAATTGTTTGCTTAAAAAAATGTTGATAACATAAAGAAACTGCAACTGTAAAACACGAATTAATTTCGGGCGATGATTAAGGTGTTTTGGGAGCGTGTTAAATAATACGTAATAATCCACAAACAGAAGGTAAGTACATCAATTATTCTTATTCGCCGCACACTTTCGTTCCGTCCATGAAGCTAAAGTCTTTAGCTTCATGAAAAAAACCCCATCTCCAATTACATTATAAATAGTCTGGTACTGCCATCTGGTACGTAAAATAAGAAAGAAATTTTTTTCAGGATAAATGGATTATTTTAATCTTTTTGTGCGTTACTTTTAATAGTCCATCCCAGAAATATCACGGGCACGAGAAATAGAAGGCAAAACCTCACCCCGTAATTTTGACGGGAGCGAGAAGGAAGGGGTTAAAACTAACACAAGACTCTGACATGCATGCAGAAAGAATAGGTTTAAATTGTTGGTGTCTAGACATTCCCTTTTGCCAAATGATGCTGAATTTGGTTTCATTGAAAATGCAAAACGGAAACAACAGTATATATATGTGTCTAATTGAATCTCCTATCTAATTGAATTTAAATTTCTCTTTCATACGAAAGACGGAGATATGAATGAAAGAAAATGCCACAAAGGACTATTTGATTTTAAGACCACAGCATTTGAGAGACGGCAGCCCATAGTCGTAAGGGTGGGGAAAGTGCGAGCCTTTGCAATTTTTGTGCGGCCCTATTCAGCTTTTGATATTTTAATTTACTACAGTTGAAAAATCCGACTATTGGTATATGTCACACTGTCAATTTTACTACAGGAAATGCTACAAAACACAGACAATTTCGAGGAATATTAGCGTGTGATCACACAATCAGCAGTATTGATATTCCTTATCATACAAAGATACGCTGGCTATCACAGGGACCTGTATTAGAGATGATCATCAATTTAAGAACACAGATTATTAGTATCTATTATGATAAATAAATTGTATGTGATTTAGAAGATGCAGAATTTTTTAGGAATGTTTCTTCAATATGAAGCAATGTGTGGTGAGGTTTTTTGCACGTGCGACATCTGAATTCACTTTTACAAGCCTTAACGCCGTGAAATTGTGTTAAACAGTTGAAACACACATTATTTGATTTAACAAATTCCCAACGTTTTTGAAATAGCATTTTCGAAAATGTTTCCCATTTACTTAGAGTATGATCTTTATGACTTAATTTTCTTCCTGTTAACCTTTCCATTCTCTCGTGATATAGTTCAAATGAAGCAAAGTGTGATTAGGTTTTTTTGCACGTGCGACATCTGAATTTACTTTTACAAGCCTTAACGCGGTGAAATTGTGTTAAACAGTTGAACACACATTATTTGATTTAACAAATTCCCAACGCTTTTGGAACAGCATTTTTGAAAATGTTTCCCCATTTACTTAGAGTTTGATCTTTATGACTTATTTATCTTCCTGTTAACCTTTCCTTCCTCTTGTGATATATTTCAAATTTATTGAATACTTCATCTTTTGTTCTTAGCAAATAAACTGTCACTAACTTACTAAAATCATCTATTACTGATAGGAAATACCTATTGCCCCCTTTCGAACGTTTAGGCATTGGACCACATACATCTTCGGTGATTTGACCGGAGTCACTACTTCGACGGCCACACCGATTTATATTTCGAGGAATAAACCTACAAAAGGTTGAAGGGAGACACGCTCGACACCCATTAACATAACAAACATTTATTAATAACAGCGAGCTAAAATGCTCGTATCGAACCGAGACGTATATACAGTTAGTTCACCAACACAGGTGACAGCTAGCAAGAGAGTGCGTATGAAACACTATCGCTTCTTTCCCAACGGGGCACCCTATGCGTGGAACAGTCCATTTGAATTTAGAGGTGGGATAGGTTAGGCTGAAGGGTGGCGCCATCTATTCGCTATTCTACGATTCACTTGCCTGTTACAAGTTGTTCGCTTCTCTTGTGTGTATCAAGTTATTGTTTTCTCTTGCTTTTTCGTTTTCAAGTCGGTCAATCACTTTCTCCATTTCAAGCTGACAAGTTATTGTTTTTTTCAATTGATATAGTGGCCAAAGTGCTAAGAGGGTGTTGTGCTTTTTAAATATGTTTCTGATTAATTTTTACTTTTTTCTGCTGTTACTGTTGTCATCGGTAAAGTTAAAAAATCAGGCATGCTGTAATAAAGTCAGAGAATTTATTTGAGGCTGCGGTGTGAATTAAAAGTAGTTCGGCAACTTCGCGTATAGAAGTAATTTGTTTGACTAGAATACAAAAGCACATTTTAAATCAAAGCAGTTGAGGTCCAAAACTAGGTAAAATATTAGAAAGATATGCTGATTGTAACAATTCTGATTCTTCCAGAATGCTTTTATCAGTTGATACGACATGATATGCAGGTATAATTTCTATGGTAAATCCCTTTCTTTAAAACACCTCGAGTTTGAAACATTGTTAACTGTTTTCAATGCATTCATCTACTTGTAATACATCACAGAAATTTTTTTACACAACACAATCTTTTTAAGGAAAACAAGGTTCAATATTCCATACACCTGATAACTGTAGGGCATCATTTTTAAGAAACTCCCAATTATTCCTTAAGTTCTGGATTTGGGTTATGAGTGATTAAAGTATCTCAACAGATTTCTCTATATTTTCACAATACCTTGCAGCCCTTTGTACAATTATTAAAATAATTGTTGGAAATTGTTCAAAATACTTGTAATTAATCAAATTTTCAGCTTCATGTTGATTATTACAATTTTTTCTATTCAATAAAAAATATGTCAATATTTTAATTACAAAGTGCCTATATTTTTAAGATCTATAAGGCGTGGATATTGTAATGGTTCAGAATCCACTTTAAACCATAGATCTCAGTCTAAATAGCACACATGAGCATATTTGACCATACAGTTACAAATCAACCAACCCAATAGTCCAAATTTAATATTGTCTGTGTCAATTTTGTTAATTTCTAATAAAAAAAATCTTCTAAATAAGGGTTAGCAGAATTTGAGATAAAAAATACCTTGCTCTTTAAAAATGATTTAATCATTATCAACCTGAATTAAAATTAAGGTATAAACTGAATCTACTAAATGAATTCAGCGGTTGAAAATTATAAATGTACTACTTATGGCTACTAGGTTATCTAGTGTAATATGTACTCAACTTTTCGTAGAATAACATCTCATGGAATCCCAAGAGACATAAAATATTTATCTCTATTACCCCAAAACGTTACAGAATTTACAGTGTTTCATTTTGCTCTCTTTGGTAATTGTAAAAATGCACTTAGCATCTTTCAATTTATAGCCACAGCTTCGAAAGGTACTGGCTTTTGATGTTATTGAATATTACAAGTTCATTAGTATTGTTATATACATTACAAATGATAAATGCAATCTTTTCAGGTAAGTAATTTTTTTAGTAATTTTTATAAAATAAAATTACTAAATAGGTAATAAAAAATGCAATGTGCAGTAGTATCACATAAAATATGCCCAAAGACTTGTATAATCATAACACAAGAAATAAAAATGTTGAATATAGAACTTAAACGTTATGTTTCAAAATGCTCTAAATCTTTAAACAACAGAATAAAAACCCATTAAATTAATTTTTACACTTAATGAGCAGCATAATAAATGAAAAAAAAACGTTCAAACATTAATAACTGCAACAGCATACGTATTTAAAAAATATAAATAGATAAATAAAAACATTAGAAATTCAAGGTGTCAGTAGATGGCGCCACCCGTCAACCTAACCTATCTCACCTCTAAATTCAAATGGACTGTTCCACGCATAGGGTGCCCCGTTGCGAAAGAAGCGCTAGTGTATGAAACAGTCTGGTTCGAGGGCTCTTCAAGAATTTTGACATTACACTGACATTCGGAATCTCATAAACTTCCTACACTTATCTCTGGGGATGTTATTGAGTTCAACTACTTCACATGCCTGTATAATGATCTGCAGGGCTAATATAAATTATCTTATTTTACTTTTAGGAAGCAATTTTAGAAAAGGGGTCGTGCTTTATTAACAGGATAATTTTAAATGCGCTTTAGATATATAATGGTGGGTCGTTATTATCACACACACACACACACAAATTTATATATATATATATATAACCGTCACAAGTGACGGTTATTACCGTAAGTGACTGTATATATGTATGTGTGTATGTGTGTAAGAAGTAAACATCCTCTCATTTTAAATTTAAACTCATTTAGTATTAGGTCTAGGATATAATTTCAGGCAATGTAAAAAAAAAAAATCGCCGGTCATTTTTTTTTGGGGGGGGGATTGCCTCTATTGACCCCCCCCCCCTCTGGAGCCGCCCTTGACTGTGGCTACGTAAGAGTTGCCCTCCAAACTCTTAAGGGTTCTAATTGCCGTCATTTTATTCGTGTTTCACAATGACAGTTTGTTTATGTTATCAACATTTTTTAAAGTAAACAATTCATTTCCTGTTTACTTCGCTGACAGTTAAAATTTTGCTGGTGTCAAAATACTCGGAAATGAGGAGCTGAATTTGGCGTTTGTGAAGGAATTCCGCAGTTATTCCATTTACGAAGAAAAAAAAACCTGTCATATTGTGTGATATCAGAGAACTAAACAGAAATATCTTTTCTTTTCTGCCTCATACACAATTTTTTACGATACATCGGAAATTTTGATAAGTCAATTAATGTATTTCAGTCGTGCCTACTTCGAAGGGGTGAAGGTCAAAATATTAACAGAACTCAAAATAATTTGAAATACAATATTTACAGGATAAAATGTTTTATAAAATATTCTTTTTAAAAGATATAAAACATATAAGAATGATAACGTTTTTATTTTCTTATCCTTGGCGACTTTCCCCTTCTCAAAAATTATGAACATGAAGAAAATGAAGTCTTGTTTTCAAATGTTTCGCTTAACTCGACAACTTACTGTTAATTACGCTATTTCAGGTTTATATAACCTGTTTATTTCAGTCTCGCTTATTTCGAATAGTTTAAAGTACTAACAGAATTCAAAATAACTTGAAATACAATATTTATACGTTAAATTGTGTTGTAAAAAGATAATCTGTCAGGAGAAATAAAGTATTTTAAAAATAGTAACGTTTTTCTTTAATCATTAATAGTGGTTTTAACCTTCTCAATAATTATAAACATGACGAAAACGAAGTCATCCTTTAAATGTTTCACGTCACTCAAGAACTAATTTCTGACTACGCTGCTTTAGATTTATATAACTGTACAAGGATACCGCTTTTACGGCCGGGAAATTGATTTATAAAAAAATATTCTTTCAGAAAAATACCATAGTGGTTTTTCCCATCTGAATAATTACAAACATGAAGTAAACGTAGCCTTGTTTTTAAATGTTTCGAATTATTCACCAAATTACTGCTCTCCTCGTTGCTTCAGATTTATATACCCTTACAAGACTAACTTAACCGCTGGGGTCGTAGGCGCGATCCTGTAACCCAAGCTTAGGGGGAGCTTGAACTGCGGACAGCGAGGTACCGGGTTGTGTCCTGGGCGGCCGTTTCACTCAGATCGCGTTTCCCTTTCCGCGGCCATTTGGCTGCTTCAGAACCGGAAATCGTCGCATCTCCTCGGCCCCCAAAGCGTAGACGTACGTTACAATCCACTGTCTTTCAACGGACGCAGTTCTTTTACTTTTTTTACACTTTATCTGTCTAATGTGTTACTATTTATTGTTTCTCTATTTCTAGAATTTTGACTACCACACTTCTTATGTAGAATTTCTCTCTCTCTCTTTCTCTTCCACTGTACCTTAATCTATATATATATCAAACAGTTCCGTGACTGACAGATAACGCACAGAACAAACCAATGGACCTAAAGGGCTGAAATTTTGCATTCTTCTTATAGTGAAAGAGAGATTTTTGAAAAATTCTTCCTAGATTTTTTTAAAAATTAAATTGTTAAGCTGCTTTGTAACATTCTTTAAAGTTTGTATTTAAAATAATATTCTGAGGTTTATAAAATTTATATCACGAGAAACATCATAAAAATTCCTTTAAAATGAAATCTTTACCTCAATTTATCTTTACAAAAAACTTAACTATCAAAATCGTTTCCATGAAGTGCGAACGACCTTCTGTAAGATAAGCTTAAAGCAGCTTGAAGAACAGGATGTTGATGAGATTTAAAGACAAGACTGTGTTTTCTACATGTTTATAATTATTGAGAGAGGTAAAACTACTATTGATAAAAAAGAAAAACGTTATCATCCTTATATTCTTAATTTTTTTTCTGATTTTTTTTCAAACAACACAATTAAATATAACAATATTTCACATTTATTTAACAACACAGTGTAAATATTTATTTCAAGTGATTTTGAATTCTGTTAATATTTTGACCCTTACGCAGTAGACGAAACGGAAATGAATTAATTTGGTCATTACAAAATTTCACATGTATCGTAAAAAATTGTGTATCATGCAGAAGACAAACCAAAAAAAAAATTGTGTTTAGTTCCCTGATATCTCACAATAAGAGCGTTTGTTTTCTTTTTATAGTGTAAATGGAATGTCCACGGAAATCGTATACAGATGCCGATTTCAGCTCTTTATTTCGAGTATTTTAACACCAGCGAAGTTTTATCTACAGAAAATGAATTGTTTGCTTAAAAAAATGTTGATAACATAAAGAAACTGCAACTGTAAAACACGAATTAATTTCGGGCGATGATTAAGGTGTTTTGGGAGCGTGTTAAATAATACGTAATAATCCACAAACAGAAGGTAAGTACATCAATTATTCTTATTCGCCGCACACTTTCGTTCCGTCCATGAAGCTAAAGTCTTTAGCTTCATGAAAAAAACCCCATCTCCAATTACATTATAAATAGTCTGGTACTGCCATCTGGTACGTAAAATAAGAAAGAAATTTTTTTCAGGATAAATGGATTATTTTAATCTTTTTGTGCGTTACTTTTAATAGTCCATCCTAGAAATATCACGGGCACGAGAAATAGAAGGCAAAACCTCACCCCGTAATTTTGACGGGAGCGAGAAGGAAGGGGTTAAAACTAACACAAGACTCTGACATGCATGCAGAAAGAATAGGTTTAAATTGTTGGTGTCTAGACATTCCCTTTTGCCAAATGATGCTGAATTTGGTTTCATTGAAAATGCAAAACGGAAACAACAGTATATCTATGTGTCTAATTGAATCTCCTATCTAATTGAATTTAAATTTCTCTTTCATACGAAAGACGGAGATATGAATGAAAGAAAATGCCACAAAGGACTATTTGATTTTAAGACCACAGCATTTGAGAGACGGCAGCCCATAGTCGTAAGGGTGGGGAAAGTGCGAGCCTTTGCAAATTTTGTGCGGCCCTATTCAGCTTTTGATATTTTAATTTACTACAATTGAAAAATCCGACTATTGGTATATGTCACACTGTCAATTTTACTACAGGAAATGCTACAAAACACAGACAATTTCGAGGAATATTAGCGTGTGATCACACAATCAGCAGTATTGATATTCCTTATCATACAAAGATACGCTGGCTATCACAGGGACCTGTATTAGAGATGATCATCAATTTAAGAACACATATTATTAGTATCTATTATGATAAATAAATTGTATGTGATTTAGAAGATGCAGAATTTTTTAGGAATGTTTCTTTAATATGAAGCAATGTGTGGTGAGGTTTTTTGCACGTGCGACATCTGAATTCACTTTTACAAGCCTTAACGCCGTGAAATTGTGTTAAACAGTTGAAACACACATTATTTGATTTAACAAATTCCCAACGTTTTTGAAATAGCATTTTCGAAAATGTTTCCCATTTACTTAGAGTATGATCTTTATGACTTAATTTTCTTCCTGTTAACCTTTCCATTCTCTCGTGATATAGTTCAAATGAAGCAAAGTGTGATTAGGTTTTTTTGCACGTGCGACATCTGAATTTACTTTTACAAGCCTTAACGCGGTGAAATTGTGTTAAACAGTTGAACACACATTATTTTATTTAACAAATTCCCAACGCTTTTGGAACAGCATTTTTGAAAATGTTTCCCCATTTACTTAGAGTTTGATCTTTATGACTTAATTATCTTCCTGTTAACCTTTCCTTCCTCTTGTGATATATTTCAAATTTATTGAATACTTCATCTTTTGTTCTTAGCAAATAAACTGTCACTAACCTACTAAAATCATCTATTACTGATAGGAAATACCTATTGCCCCCTTTCGAACGTTTAGGCATTGGACCACATACATCTTCGGTGATTTGACCGGAGTCACTACTTCGACGGCCACACCGATTTATATTTCGAGGAATAAACCTACAAAAGGTTGAAGGGAGACACGCTCGACACCCATTAACATAACAAACATTTATTAATAACAGCGAGCTAAAATGCTCGTATCGAACCGAGACGTATATACAGTTAGTTCACCAACACAGGTGACAGCTAGCAAGAGAGTGCGTATGAAACACTATCGCTTCTTTCCCAACGGGGCACCCTATGCGTGGAACAGTCCATTTGAATTTAGAGGTGGGATAGGTTAGGCTGAAGGGTGGCGCCATCTATTCGCTATTCTACGATTCACTTGCCTGTTACAAGTTGTTCGCTTCTCTTGTGTGTATCAAGTTATTGTTTTCTCTTGCTTTTTCGTTTTCAAGTCGGTCAATCACTTTCTCCATTTCAAGCTGACAAGTTATTGTTTTTTTCAATTGATATAGTGGCCAAAGTGCTAAGAGGGTGTTGTGCTTTTTAAATATGTTTCTGATTAATTTTTACTTTTTTCTGCTGTTACTGTTGTCATCGGTAAAGTTAAAAAATCAGGCATGCTGTAATAAAGTCAGAGAATTTATTTGAGGCTGCGGTGTGAATTAAAAGTAGTTCGGCAACTTCGCGTATAGAAGTAATTTGTTTGACTAGAATACAAAAGCACATTTTAAATCAAAGCAGTTGAGGTCCAAAACTAGGTAAAATATTAGAAAGATATGCTGATTGTAACAATTCTGATTCTTCCAGAATGCTTTTATCAGTTGATACGACATGATATACAGGTATAATTTCTATGGTAAATCCCTTTCTTTAAAACACCTCGAGTTTGAAACATTGTTAACTGTTTTCAATGCATTCATCTACTTGTAATACATCACAGAAATTTTTTTACACAACACAATCTTTTTAAGGAAAACAAGGTTCAATATTCCATACACCTGATAACTCTAGGGCATCATTTTTAAGAAACTCCCAATTATTCCTTAAGTTCTGGATTTGGGTTATGAGTGATTAAAGTATCTCAACAGATTTCTCTATATTTTCACAATACCTTGCAGCCTTTTGTACAATTATTAAAATAATTGTTGGAAATTGTTCAAAATACTTGTAATTAATCAAATTTTCAGCTTCATGTTGATTATCACAATTTTTTCTATTCAATAAAAAATATGTCAATATTTTAATTACAAAGTGCCTATATTTTTAAGATCTATAAAGCGTGGATATTGTAATGGTTCAGAATCCACTTTAAACCATAGATCTCAGTCTAAATAGCACACATGAGCATATTTGACCATACAGTTACAAATCAACCAACCCAATAGTCCAAATTTAATATTGTCTGTGTCAATTTTGTTAATTTCTAATAAAAAAAATCTTCTAAATAAGGGTTAGCAGAATTTGAGATAAAAAATACCTTGCTCTTTAAAAATGATTTAATCATTATCAACCTGAATTAAAATTAAGGTATAAACTGAATCTACTAAATGAATTCAACGGTTGAAAATTATAAATGTACTAATTATGGCTACTAGGTTATCTAGTGCAATATGTACTCAACTTTTCTTAGAATAACATCTCATGGAATCCCAAGAAACATAAAATATTTATCTCTATTACCCCAAAAAGTTACAGAATTTACAGTGTTTCATTTTGCTCTCTTTGGTAATTGTAAAAATGCACTTAGCATCTTTCAATTTATAGCCACAGCTTCGAAAGGTACTGGCTTTTGAGGTTATTGAATATTACAAGTTCATTAGTATTGTTATATACATTACAAATGATAAATGCAATCTTTTCAGGTAAGTAATTTTTTTAGTAATTTTTATAAAATAAAATTACTAAATAGGTAATAAAAAATGCAATGTGCAGTAGTATCACATAAAATATGCCCAAAGACTTGTATAATCATAACACAAGAAATAAAAATGTTGAATATAGAACTTAAACGTTATGTTTCAAAATGCTCTAAATCTTTAAACAACAAAATAAAAACCCATTAAATTAATTTTTACACTTAATGAGCAGCATAATAAATGAAAAAAAAAACGTTCAAACATTAATAACTGCAACAGCATACGTATTTAAAAAATATAAATAGATAAATAAAAACATTAGAAATTCAAGGTGTCAGTAGATGGCGCCACCCGTCAACCTAACCTATCTCACCTCTAAATTCAAATGGACTGTTCCACGCATAGGGTGCCCCGTTGCGAAAGAAGCGCTAGTGTATGAAACAGTCTGGTTCGAGGGCTCTTCAAGAATTTTGACATTACACTGACATTCGGAATCTCATAAACTTCCTACACTTATCTCTGGGGATGTTATTGAGTTCAACTACTTCACATGCCTGTATAATGATCTGCAGGGCTAATATAAATTATCTTATTTTACTTTTAGGAAGCAATTTTAGAAAAGGGGTCGTGCTTTATTAACAGGATAATTTTAAATGCGCTTTAGATATATAATGGTGGGTCGTTATTATCACACACACACACACAAATTTATATATATATATATATAACCGTCACAAGTGACGGTTATTACCGTAAGTGACTGTATATATGTATGTGTGTATGTGTGTAAGAAGTAAACATCCTCTCATTTTAAATTTAAACTCATTTAGTATTAGGTCTAGGATATAATTTCAGGCAATGTAAAAAAAAAAAATCGCCGGTCATTTTTTTTGGGGGGGGGATTGCCTCTATTGACCCCCCCCCCTCTGGAGCCGCCCTTGACTGTGGCTACGTAAAGTTGCCCTCCAAACTCTTAAGGGTTCTAATTGCCGTCATTTTATTCGTGTTTCACAATGACAGTTTGTTTATGTTATCAACATTTTTTAAAGTAAACAATTCATTTCCTGTTTACTTCGCTGACAGTTAAAATTTTGCTGGTGTCAAAATACTCGGAAATGAGGAGCTGAATTTGGCGTTTGTGAAGGAATTCCGCAGTTATTCCATTTACGAAGAAAAAAAAACCTGTCATATTGTGTGATATCAGAGAACTAAACAGAAATATCTTTTCTTTTCTGCCTCATACACAATTTTTTACGATACATCGGAAATTTTGATAAGTCAATTAATGTATTTCAGTCGTGCCTACTTCGAAGGGGTGAAGGTCAAAATATTAACAGAACTCAAAATAATTTGAAATACAATATTTACAGGATAAAATATTTTAAAAAAATATTCTTTTAAAAGATATAAAACATATAAGAATGATAACGTTTTTATTTTCTTATCCTTGGCGACTTTCCCCTTCTCAAAAATTATGAACATGAAGAAAATGAAGTCTTGTTTTCAAATGTTTCTCTTAACTCGACAACTTACTGTTAATTACGCTATTTCAGGTTTATATAACCTGTTTATTTCAGTCTCGCTTATTTCGAATAGTTTAAAGTACTAACAGAATTCAAAATAACTTGAAATACAATATTTATACGTTAAATTGTGTTGTAAAAAGATAATCTGTCAGGAGAAATAAAGTATTTTAAAAATAGTAACGTTTTTCTTTAATTATTAATAGTGGTTTTAACCTTCTCAATAATTATAAACATGACGAAAACGAAGTCATCCTTTAAATGTTTCACGTCACTCAAGAACTAATTTCTGACTACGCTGCTTTAGATTTATATAACTGTACAAGGATACCGCTTTTACGGCCGGGAAATTGATTTATAAAAAAATATTCTTTCAGAAAAATACCATAGTGGTTTTACCCATCTGAATAATTACAAACATGAAGTAAACGTAGCCTTGTTTTTAAATGTTTCGAATTATTCACCAACTTACTGCTCTCCTCGTTGCTTCAGATTTATATACCCTTACAAGACTAACTTAACCGCTGGGGTCGGTGGCGCGATCCTGTAACCCAAGCTTAGGGGAGCTTGAACTGCGGACAGCGAGGTACCGGGTTGTGTCCTGGGCGGCCGTTTCACTCAGATCGCGTTTCCCTTTCCGCGGCCATTTGGCTGCTTCAGAACCGGAAATCGTCGCATCTCCTCGGCCCCCAAAGCGTAGACGTACGTTACAATCCACTGTCTTTCAACGGACGCAGTTCTTTTACTTTTTTTACACTTTATCTGTCTAATGTGTTACTATTTATTGTTTCTCTATTTCTAGAATTTTGACTACCACACTTCTTATGTAGAATTTCTCTCTCTCTCTTTCTCTTCCACTGTACCTTAATCTATATATATATCAAACAGTTCCGTGACTGACAGATAACGCACAGAACAAACCAATGGACCTAAAGGGCTGAAATTTTGCATTCTTCTTATAGTGAAAGAGAGATTTTTGAAAAATTCTTCCTAGATTTTTTTAAAAATTAAATTGTTAAGCTGCTTTGTAACATTCTTTAAAGTTTGTATTTAAAATAATATTCTGAGGTTTATAAAATTTATATCACGAGAAACATCATAAAAATTCCTTTAAAATGAAATCTTTACCTCAATTTATCTTTACATAAACTTAACTATCAAAATCGTTTCCATGAAGTGCGAACGACCTTCTGTAAGATAAGCTTAAGCAGCTTGAAGAACAGGATGTTGATGAGATTTAAAGACAAGACTGTGTTTTCTACATGTTTATAATTATTGAGAGAGGTAAAACTACTATTGATAAAAAAGAAAAGAAAAACGTTATCATCCTTATATTCTTAATTTTTTTTCTGATTTTTTTTCAAACAACACAATTAAATATAACAATATTTCACATTTATTTAACAACACAGTGTAAATATTTATTTCAAGTGATTTTGAATTCTGTTAATATTTTGACCCTTACGCAGTAGACGAAACGGAAATGAATTAATTTGGTCATTACAAAATTTCACATGTATCGTAAAAAATTGTGTATCATGCAGAAGACAAACCAAAAAAAAAAAAAATTGTGTTTAGTTCCCTGATATCTCACAATAAGAGCGTTTGTTTTCTTTTTATAGTGTAAATGGAATGTCCACGGAAATCGTATACAGATGCCGATTTCAGCTCTTTATTTCGAGTATTTTAACACCAGCGAAGTTTTATCTACAGAAAATGAATTGTTTGCTTAAAAAAATGTTGATAACATAAAGAAACTGCAACTGTAAAACACGAATTAATTTCGGGCGATGATTAAGGTGTTTTGGGAGCGTGTTAAATAATACGTAATAATCCACAAACAGAAGGTAAGTACATCAATTATTCTTATTCGCCGCACACTTTCGTTCCGTCCATGAAGCTAAAGTCTTTAGCTTCATGAAAAAAACCCCATCTCCAATTACATTATAAATAGTCTGGTACTGCCATCTGGTACGTAAAATAAGAAAGAAATTTTTTTCAGGATAAATGGATTATTTTAATCTTTTTGTGCGTTACTTTTAACAGTCCATCCCAGAAATATCACGGGCACGAGAAATAGAAGGCAAAACCTCACCCCGTAATTTTGACGGGAGCGAGAAGGAAGGGGTTAAAACTAACACAAGACTCTGACATGCATGCAGAAAGAATAGGTTTAAATTGTTGGTGTCTAGACATTCCCTTTTGCCAAATGATGCTGAATTTGGTTTCATTGAAAATGCAAAACGGAAACAACAGTATATCTATGTGTCTAATTGAATCTCCTATCTAATTGAATTTAAATTTCTCTTTCATACGAAAGACGGAGATATGAATGAAAGAAAATGCCACAAAGGACTATTTGATTTTAAGACCACAGCATTTGAGAGACGGCAGCCCATAGTCGTAAGGGTGGGGAAAGTGCGAGCCTTTGCAATTTTTGTGCGGCCCTATTCAGCTTTTGATATTTTAATTTACTACAATTGAAAAATCCGACTATTGGTATATGTCACACTGTCAATTTTACTACAGGAAATGCTACAAAACACAGACAATTTCGAGGAATATTAGCGTGTGATCACACAATCAGCAGTATTGATATTCCTTATCATACAAAGATACGCTGGCTATCACAGGGACATGTATTAGAGATGATCATCAATTTAAGAACACATATTATTAGTATCTATTATGATAAATAAATTGTATGTGATTTAGAAGATGCAGAATTTTTTAGGAATGTTTCTTTAATATGAAGCAATGTGTGGTGAGGTTTTTTGCACGTGCGACATCTGAATTCACTTTTACAAGCCTTAACGCCGTGAAATTGTGTTAAACAGTTGAAACACACATTATTTGATTTAACAAATTCCCAACGTTTTTGAAATAGCATTTTCGAAAATGTTTCCCATTTACTTAGAGTATGATCTTTATGACTTAATTTTCTTCCTGTTAACCTTTCCATTCTCTCGTGATATAGTTCAAATGAAGCAAAGTGTGATTAGGTTTTTTGCACTTGCGACATCTGAATTTACTTTTACAAGCCTTAACGCGGTGAAATTGTGTTAAACAGTTGAACACACATTATTTGATTTAACAAATTCCCAACGCTTTTGGAACAGCATTTTTGAAAATGTTTCCCCATTAACTTAGAGTTTGATCTTTATGACTTAATTATCTTCCTGTTAACCTTTCCTTCCTCTTGTGATATATTTCAAATTTATTGAATACCTCATCTTTTGTTCTTAGCAAATAAACTGTCACTAACCTACTAAAATCATCTATTACTGATAGGAAATACCTATTGCCCCCTTTCGAACGTTTAGGCATTGGACCACATACATCTTCGGTGATTTGACCGGAGTCACTACTTCGACGGCCACACCGATTTATATTTCGAGGAATAAACCTACAAAAGGTTGAAGGGAGACACGCTCGACACCCATTAACATAACAAACATTTATTAATAACAGCGAGCTAAAATGCTCGTATCGAACCGAGACGTATATACAGTTAGTTCACCAACACAGTTGACAGCTAGCAAGAGAGTGCGTATGAAACACTATCGCTTCTTTCCCAACGGGGCACCCTATGCGTGGAACAGTCCATTTGAATTTAGAGGTGGGATAGGTTAGGCTGAAGGGTGGCGCCATCTATTCGCTATTCTACGATTCACTTGCCTGTTACAAGTTGTTCGCTTCTCTTGTGTGTATCAAGTTATTGTTTTCTCTTGCTTTTTCGTTTTCAAGTCGGTCAATCACTTTCTCCATTTCAAGCTGACAAGTTATTGTTTTTTTCAATTGATATAGTGGCCAAAGTGCTAAGAGGGTGTTGTGCTTTTTAAATATGTTTCTGATTAATTTTTACTTTTTTCTGCTGTTACTGTTGTCATCGGTAAAGTTAAAAAATCAGGCATGCTGTAATAAAGTCAGAGAATTTATTTGAGGCTGCGGTGTGAATTAAAAGTAGTTCGGCAACTTCGCGTATAGAAGTAATTTGTTTGACTAGAATACAAAAGCACATTTTAAATCAAAGCAGTTGAGGTCCAAAACTAGGTAAAATATTAGAAAGATATGCTGATTGTAACAATTCTAATTCTTCCAGAATGCTTTTATCAGTTGATACGACATGATATGCAGGTATAATTTCTATGGTAAATCCCTTTCTTTAAAACACCTCGAGTTTGAAACATTGTTAACTGTTTTCAATGCATTCATCTACTTGTAATACATCACAGAAATTTTTTTACACAACACAATTTTTTTAAGGAAAACAAGGTTCAATATTCCATACACCTGATAACTGTAGGGCATCATTTTTAAGAAACTCCCAATTATTCCTTAAGTTCTGGATTTGGGTTATGAGTGATTAAAGTATCTCAACAGATTTCTCTATATTTTCACAATACCTTGCAGCCCTTTGTACAATTATTAAAATAATTGTTGGAAATTGTTCAAAATACTTGTAATTAATCAAATTTTCAGCTTCATGTTGATTATTACAATTTTTTCTATTCAATAAAAAATATGTCAATATTTTAATTACAAAGTGCCTATATTTTTAAGATCTATAAGGCGTGGATATTGTAATGGTTCAGAATCCACTTTAAACCATAGATCTCAGTCTAAATAGCACACATGAGCATATTTGACCATACAGTTACAAATCAACCAACCCAATAGTCCAAATTTAATATTGTCTGTGTCAATTTTGTTAATTTCTAATAAAAAAAAATCTTCTAAATAAGGGTTAGCAGAATTTGAGATAAAAAATACCTTGCTCTTTAAAAATGATTTAATCATTATCAACCTGAATTAAAATTAAGGTATAAACTGAATCTACTAAATGAATTCAACGGTTGAAAATTATAAATGTACTAATTATGGCTACTAGGTTATCTAGTGTAATATGTACTCAACTTTTCTTAGAATAACATCTCATGGAATCCCAAGAAACATAAAATATTTATCTCTATTACCCCAAAAAGTTACAGAATTTACAGTGTTTCATTTTGCTCTCTTTGGTAATTGTAAAAATGCACTTAGCATCTTTCAATTTATAGCCACAGCTTCGAAAGGTACTGGCTTTTGAGGTTATTGAATATTACAAGTTCATTAGTATTGTTATATACATTACAAATGATAAATGCAATCTTTTCAGGTAAGTAATTTTTTTAGTAATTTTTATAAAATAAAATTACTAAATAGGTAATAAAAAATGCAATGTGCAGTAGTATCACATAAAATATGCCCAAAGACTTGTATAATCATAACACAAGAAATAAAAATGTTGAATATAGAACTTAAACGTTATGTTTCAAAATGCTCTAAATCTTTAAACAACAGAATAAAAACCCATTAAATTAATTTTTACACTTAATGAGCAGCATAATAAATGAAAAAAAAACGTTCAAACATTAATAACTGCAACAGCATACGTATTTAAAAAATATAAATAGATAAATAAAAACATTAGAAATTCAAGGTGTCAGTAGATGGCGCCACCCGTCAACCTAACCTATCTCACCTCTAAATTCAAATGGACTGTTCCACGCATAGGGTGCCCCGTTGCGAAAGAAGCGCTAGTGTATGAAACAGTCTGGTTCGAGGGCTCTTCAAGAATTTTGACATTACACTGACATTCGGAATCTCATAAACTTCCTACACTTATCTCTGGGGATGTTATTGAGTTCAACTACTTCACATGCCTGTATAATGATCTGCAAAGCTAATATAAATTATCTTATTTTACTTTTAGGAAGCAATTTTAGAAAAGGGGTCGTGCTTTATTAACAGGATAATTTTAAATGCGCTTTAGATATATAATGGTGGGTCGTTATTATCACACACACACACACACACAAATTTATATATATATATATATAACCGTCACAAGTGACGGTTATTACCGTAAGTGACTGTATATATGTATGTGTGTATGTGTGTAAGAAGTAAACATCCTCTCATTTTAAATTTAAACTCATTTAGTATTAGGTCTAGGATATAATTTCAGGCAATGTAAAAAAAAAAATCGCCGGTCATTTTTTTTGGGGGGGGATTGCCTCTATTGACCCCCCCCCCCTCTGGAGCCGCCCTTGACTGTGGCTACGTAAAGTTGCCCTCCAAACTCTTAAGGGTTCTAATTGCCGTCATTTTATTCGTGTTTCACAATGACAGTTTGTTTATGTTATCAACATTTTTTAAAGTAAACAATTCATTTCCTGTTTACTTCGCTGACAGTTAAAATTTTGCTGGTGTCAAAATACTCGGAAATGAGGAGCTGAATTTGGCGTTTGTGAAGGAATTCCGCAGTTATTCCATTTACGAAGAAAAAAAAACCTGTCATATTGTGTGATATCAGAGAACTAAACAGAAATATCTTTTCTTTTCTGCCTCATACACAATTTTTTACGATACATCGGAAATTTTGATAAGTCAATTAATGTATTTCAGTCGTGCCTACTTCGAAGGGGTGAAGGTCAAAATATTAACAGAACTCAAAATAATTTGAAATACAATATTTACAGGATAAAATGTTTTAAAAAATATTCTTTTTAAAAGATATAAAACATATAAGAATGATAACGTTTTTATTTTCTTATCCTTGGCGACTTTCCCCTTCTCAAAAATTATGAACATGAAGAAAATGAAGTCTTGTTTTCAAATGTTTCTCTTAACTCGACAACTTACTGTTAATTACGCTATTTCAGGTTTATATAACCTGTTTATTTCAGTCTCGCTTATTTCGAATAGTTTAAAGTACTAACAGAATTCAAAATAACTTGAAATACAATATTTATACGTTAAATTGTGTTGTAAAAAGATAATCTGTCAGGAGAAATAAAGTATTTTAAAAATAGTAACGTTTTTCTTTAATCATTAATAGTGGTTTTAACCTTCTCAATAATTATAAACATGACGAAAACGAAGTCATCCTTTAAATGTTTCACGTCACTCAAGAACTAATTTCTGACTACGCTGCTTTAGATTTATATAACTGTACAAGGATACCGCTTTTACGGCCGGGAAATTGATTTATAAAAAAATATTCTTTCAGAAAAATACCATAGTGGTTTTACCCATCTGAATAATTACAAACATGAAGTAAACGTAGCCTTGTTTTTAAATGTTTCGAATTATTCACCAACTTACTGCTCTCCTCGTTGCTTCAGATTTATATACCCTTACAAGACTAACTTAACCGCTGGGGTCGTAGGCGCGATCCTGTAACCCAAGCTTAGGGGGAGCTTGAACTGCGGACAGCGAGGTACCGGGTTGTGTCCTGGGCGGCCGTTTCACTCAGATCGCGTTTCCCTTTCCGCGGCCATTTGGCTGCTTCAGAACCGGAAATCGTCGCATCTCCTCGGCCCCCAAAGCGTAGACGTACGTTACAATCCACTGTCTTTCAACGGACGCAGTTCTTTTACTTTTTTTACACTTTATCTGTCTAATGTGTTACTATTTATTGTTTCTCTATTTCTAGAATTTTGACTACCACACTTCTTATGTAGAATTTCTCTCTCTCTCTTTCTCTTCCACTGTACCTTAATCTATATATATATCAAACAGTTCCGTGACTGACAGATAACGCACAGAACAAACCAATGGACCTAAAGGGCTGAAATTTTGCATTCTTCTTATAGTGAAAGAGAGATTTTTGAAAAATTCTTCCTAGATTTTTTTAAAAATTAAATTGTTAAGCTGCTTTGTAACATTCTTTAAAGTTTGTATTTAAAATAATATTCTGAGGTTTATAAAATTTATATCACGAGAGACATCATAAAAATTCCTTTAAAATGAAATCTTTACCTCAATTTATCTTTACATAAAACTTAACTATCAAAATCGTTTCCATGAAGTGCGAACGACCTTCTGTAAGATAAGCTTAAAGCAGCTTGAAGAACAGGATGTTGATGAGATTTAAAGACAAGACTGTGTTTTCTACATGTTTATAATTATTGAGAGAGGTAAAACTACTATTGATAAAAAAGAAAAACGTTATCATCCTTATATTCTTAATTTTTTTTCTGATTTTTTTTCAAACAACACAATTAAATATAACAATATTTCACATTTATTTAACAACACAGTGTAAATATTTATTTCAAGTGATTTTGAATTCTGTTAATATTTTGACCCTTACGCAGTAGACGAAACGGAAATGAATTAATTTGGTCATTACAAAATTTCACATGTATCGTAAAAAATTGTGTATCATGCAGAAGACAAACCAAAAAAAAAAATTGTGTTTAGTTCCCTGATATCTCACAATAAGAGCGTTTGTTTTCTTTTTATAGTGTAAATGGAATGTCCACGGAAATCGTATACAGATGCCGATTTCAGCTCTTTATTTCGAGTATTTTAACACCAGCGAAGTTTTATCTACAGAAAATGAATTGTTTGCTTAAAAAAATGTTGATAACATAAAGAAACTGCAACTGTAAAACACGAATTAATTTCGGGCGATGATTAAGGTGTTTTGGGAGCGTGTTAAATAATACGTAATAATCCACAAACAGAAGGTAAGTACATCAATTATTCTTATTCGCCGCACAATTTCGTTCCGTCCATGAAGCTAAAGTCTTTAGCTTCATGAAAAAAACCCCATCTCCAATTACATTATAAATAATCTGGTACTGCCATCTGGTACGTAAAATAAGAAAGAAATTTTTTTCAGGATAAATGGATTATTTTAATCTTTTTGTGCGTTACTTTTAATAGTCCATCCCAGAAATATCACGGGCACGAGAAATAGAAGGCAAAACCTCACCCCGTAATTTTGACGGGAGCGAGAAGGAAGGGGTTAAAACTAACACAAGACTCTGACATGCATGCAGAAAGAATAGGTTTAAATTGTTGGTGTCTAGACATTCCCTTTTGCCAAATGATGCTGAATTTGGTTTCATTGAAAATGCAAAACGGAAACAACAGTATATCTATGTGTCTAATTGAATCTCCTATCTAATTGAATTTAAATTTCTCTTTCATACGAAAGACGCAGATATGAATGAAAGAAAATGCCACAAAGGACTATTTGATTTTAAGACCACAGCATTTGAGAGACGGCAGCCCATAGTCGTAAGGGTGGGGAAAGTGCGAGCCTTTGCAAATTTTGTGCGGCCCTATTCAGCTTTTGATATTTTAATTTACTACAATTGAAAAATCCGACTATTGGTATATGTCACACTGTCAATTTTACTACAGGAAATGCTACAAAACACAGACAATTTCGAGGAATATTAGCGTGTGATCACACAATCAGCAGTATTGATATTCCTTATCATACAAAGATACGCTGGCTATCACAGGGACCTGTATTAGAGATGATCATCAATTTAAGAACACATATTATTAGTATCTATTATGATAAATAAATTGTATGTGATTTAGAAGATGCAGAATTTTTTAGGAATGTTTCTTTAATATGAAGCAATGTGTGGTGAGGTTTTTTGCACGTGCGACATCTGAATTCACTTTTACAAGCCTTAACGCCGTGAAATTGTGTTAAACAGTTGAAAAACACATTATTTGATTTAACAAATTCCCAACGTTTTTGAAATAGCATTTTCGAAAATGTTTCCCATTTACTTAGAGTATGATCTTTATGACTTAATTTTCTTCCTGTTAACCTTTCCATTCTCTCGTGATATAGTTCAAATGAAGCAAAGTGTGATTAGGTTTTTTTGCACGTGCGACATCTGAATTTACTTTTACAAGCCTTAACGCGGTGAAATTGTGTTAAACAGTTGAACACACATTATTTGATTTAACAAATTCCCAACGCTTTTGGAACAGCATTTTTGAAAATGTTTCCCCATTTACTTAGAGTTTGATCTTTATGACTTAATTATCTTCCTGTTAACCTTTCATTCCTCTTGTGATATATTTCAAATTTATTGAATACTTCATCTTTTGTTCTTAGCAAATAAACTGTCACTAACCTACTAAAATCATCTATTACTGATAGGAAATACCTATTGCCCCCTTTCGAACGTTTAGGCATTGGACCACATACATCTTCGGTGATTTGACCGGAGTCACTACTTCGACGGCCACACCGATTTATATTTCGAGGAATAAACCTACAAAAGGTTGAAGGGAGACACGCTCGACACCCATTAACATAACAAACATTTATTAATAACAGCGAGCTAAAATGCTCGTATCGAACCGAGACGTATATACAGTTAGTTCACCAACACAGTTGACAGCTAGCAAGAGAGTGCGTATGAAACACTATCGCTTCTTTCCCAACGGGGCACCCTATGCGTGGAACAGTCCATTTGAATTTAGAGGTGGGATAGGTTAGGCTGAAGGGTGGCGCCATCTATTCGCTATTCTACGATTCACTTGCCTGTTACAAGTTGTTCGCTTCTCTTGTGTGTATCAAGTTATTGTTTTCTCTTGCTTTTTCGTTTTCAAGTCGGTCAATCACTTTCTCCATTTCAAGCTGACAAGTTATTGTTTTTTTCAATTGATATAGTGGCCAAAGTGCTAAGAGGGTGTTGTGCTTTTTTAATATGTTTCTGATTAATTTTTACTTTTTTCTGCTGTTACTGTTGTCATCGGTAAAGTTAAAAAATCAGGCATGCTGTAATAAAGTCAGAGAATTTATTTGAGGCTGCGGTGTGAATTAAAAGTAGTTCGGCAACTTCGCGTATAGAAGTAATTTGTTTGACTAGAATACAAAAGCACATTTTAAATCAAAGCAGTTGAGGTCCAAAACTAGGTAAAATATTAGAAAGATATGCTGATTGTAACAATTCTAATTCTTCCAGAATGCTTTTATCAGTTGATACGACATGATATGCAGGTATAATTTCTATGGTAAATCCCTTTCTTTAAAACACCTCGAGTTTGAAACATTGTTAACTGTTTTCAATGCATTCATCTACTTGTAATACATCACAGAAATTTTTTTACACAACACAATCTTTTTAAGGAAAACAAGGTTCAATATTCCATACACCTGATAACTGTAGGGCATCATTTTTAAGAAACTCCCAATTATTCCTTAAGTTCTGGATTTGGGTTATGAGTGATTAAAGTATCTCAACAGATTTCTCTATATTTTCACAATACCTTGAAGCCCTTTGTACAATTATTAAAATAATTGTTGGAAATTGTTCAAAATACTTGTAATTAATCAAATTTTCAGCTTCATGTTGATTATTACAATTTTTTCTATTCAATAAAAAATATGTCAATATTTTAATTACAAAGTGCCTATATTTTTAAGATCTATAAGGCGTGGATATTGTAATGGTTCAGAATCCACTTTAAACCATAGATCTCAGTCTAAATAGCACACATGAGCATATTTGACCATACAGTTACAAATCAACCAACCCAATAGTCCAAATTTAATATTGTCTGTGTCAATTTTGTTAATTTCTAATAAAAAAATCTTCTAAATAAGGGTTAGCAGAATTTGAGATAAAAAATACCTTGCTCTTTAAAAATGATTTAATCATTATCAACCTGAATTAAAATTAAGGTATAAACTGAATCTACTAAATGAATTCAACTGTTGAAAATTATAAATGTACTAATTATGGCTACTAGGTTATCTAGTGTAATGTGTACTCAACTTTTCTTAGAATAACATCTCATGGAATCCCAAGAAACATAAAATATTTATCTCTATTACCCCAAAAAGTTACAGAATTTACAGTGTTTCATTTTGCTCTCTTTGGTAATTGTAAAAATGCACTTAGCATCTTTCAATTTATAGCCACAGCTTCGAAAGGTACTGGCTTTTGATGTTATTGAATATTACAAGTTCATTAGTATTGTTATATACATTACAAATGATAAATGCAATCTTTTCAGGTAAGTAATTTTTTTAGTAATTTTTATAAAATAAAATTACTAAATAGGTAATAAAAAATGCAATGTGCAGTAGTATCACATAAAATATGCCCAAAGACTTGTATAATCATAACACAAGAAATAAAAATGTTGAATATAGAACTTAAACGTTATGTTTCAAAATGCTCTAAATCTTTAAACAACAGAATAAAAACCCATTAAATTAATTTTTACACTTAATGAGCAGCATAATAAATGAAAAAAAAACGTTCAAACATTAATAACTGCAACCACATACGTATTTAAAAAATATAAATAGATAAATAAAAACATTAGAAATTCAAGGTGTCAGTAGATGGCGCCACCCGTCAACCTAACCTATCTCACCTCTAAATTCAAATGGACTGTTCCACGCATAGGGTGCCCCGTTGCGAAAGAAGCGCTAGTGTATGAAACAGTCTGGTTCGAGGGCTCTTCAAGAATTTTGACATTACACTGACATTCGGAATCTCATAAACTTCCTACACTTATCTCTGGGGATGTTATTGAGTTCAACTACTTCACATGCCTGTATAATGATCTGCAGAGCTAATATAAATTATCTTATTTTACTTTTAGGAAGCAATTTTAGAAAAGGGGTCGTGCTTTATTAACAGTATAATTTTAAATGCGCTTTAGATATATAATGGTGGGTCGTTATTATCACACACACACACACAAATTTATATATATATATATATAACCGTCACAAGTGACGGTTATTACCGTAAGTGACTGTATATATGTATGTGTGTATGTGTGTAAGAAGTAAACATCCTCTCATTTTAAATTTAAACTCATTTATTATTAGGTCTAGGATATAATTTCAGGCAATGTAAAAAAAAAAATCTCCGGTCATATTTTTTTTTTTGGGGGGGGGATTGCCTCTATTGACCCCCCCCCCCCTCTGGAGCCGCCCTTGACTGTGGCTACGTAAAGTTGCCCTCCAAACTCTTAAGGGTTCTAATTGCCGTCATTTTATTCGTGTTTCACAATGACAGTTTGTTTATGTTATCAACATTTTTTAAAGTAAACAATTCATTTCCTGTTTACTTCGCTGACAGTTAAAATTTTGCTGGTGTCAAAATACTCGGAAATGAGGAGCTGAATTTGGCGTTTGTGAAGGAATTCCGCAGTTATTCCATTTACGAAGAAAAAAAAAACCTGTCATATTGTGTGATATCAGAGAACTAAACAGAAATATCTTTTCTTTTCTGCCTCATACACAATTTTTTACGATACATCGGAAATTTTGATAAGTCAATTAATGTATTTCAGTCGTGCCTACTTCGAAGGGGTGAAGGTCAAAATATTAACAGAACTCAAAATAATTTGAAATACAATATTTACAGGATAAAATATTTTAAAAAATATTCTTTTTAAAAGATATAAAACATATAAGAATGATAACGTTTTTATTTTCTTATCCTTGGCGACTTTCCCCTTCTCAAAAATTATGAACATGAAGAAAATGAAGTCTTGTTTTCAAATGTTTCTCTTAACTCGACAACTTACTGTTAATTACGCTATTTCAGGTTTATATAACCTGTTTATTTCAGTTTCGCTTATTTCGTATAAATTAAAGTACTAACAGAATTCAAAATAACTTGAAATACAATATTTATACGTTAAATTGTGTTGTAAAAAGATAATCTGTCAGGAGAAATAAAGTATTTTAAAAATAGTAACGTTTTTCTTTAATTATTAATAGTGGTTTTAACCTTCTCAATAATTATAAACATGACGAAAACGAAGTCATCCTTTAAATGTTTCACGTCACTCAAGAACTAATTTCTGACTACGCTGCTTTAGATTTATATAACTGTACAAGGATACCGCTTTTACGGCCGGGAAATTGATTTATAAAAAAATATTCTTTCAGAAAAATACTGTTGACGCCAATGGCTATGTTGGCAATCGCCAACGCGCCATGAAAGAATACAAATATAGGTATCATAGTTTTTATTTCTTACGTTGGCATCGTAAACTAAAAGATATTAGAATTTTTTTGAAATCGTTTGTTCCATAAAAAAAGTTTGTTTCGCTCGAACATCGTATGGTCGATGTTTCATGTATTGATTTTGTTCATACATTAGTAATTCGTTTAAGTAAATAAAACTATTAATTCGTGTGTTGTATGGTCGACAATGGTTTTAATATAATTAGTATACAGTCCATTCGAATACAAATTTAGGACCAGTGCAACGTATGACATTTGACACGTAGCCGGAGAAAAAATGGCACTCATTGTTCTAAATCGACAAAAATCGACATTGAAGGCTCAGATTACTAAAATAGAAACATATTTAAAAGAAAAGGAGGTAAAAGCCCCATCGGATATTTTAGCTGCTGAGTTAAAAATAAAATTAGAAAATTTATTGAAATATCAATCAAGTTTGGATTACATTCGAATGCAGTTTTTCGAGAAAGTTGATCCCGAAGAAGGTATATCGGATATTGAAGAAGAATTTTTGGATATGGAATTTCGCATCGAAGCATTACAGGTAAAAATTAATAGTTTGATTACCTGTCAAAATAGCTCATTTATTTCAAATGGTAATAAAGATGTAAATAATAGCGTTAATATTCGACTTCCCGAAATTGTAATTCCTAAATTTTCGGGAAAAATAGAAGAATATAGTTGTTTTAAGCTGCAATTTGATAATATTATTACCAATAATTCTCATTTAGATGAAACTCAAAAATTGCAGTATTTACATTCGGCTTTAGTCGGCGAAGCCAAGAATTTACAAACTGTTAATGATACATTTAAAACGCTTTTCACAGCTTTAAATGAAAGATATTCAAACGAACGCGTGTTAGTTGATGTATATGTTAAGCAAATACTAGAATTTGATAAAATAACTTATGAATCTTCTAAGGAACTGCGAAGTTTGATAGATATAGTTAACAAAAATTTAAGAGCACTAAATACAATGGGTCTTGAAAGAAATAAATTATCTGATGTTGTGTTATTAAATATAATTTTGGCTAAACTCGATAAAGAATCAAGAAAGCAATACGAGCTAAATATAACTTCCACGGAAGTTCCGAAGTTGGATGATTTAATTGCATTTTTGAAAAAAAGATGCCAAATGTTGGATAATTTATCACGTAGTGTCTCTTCAAAATTGAAAGTTTTTGATAAATACCAAAAACCGAAATCACTTATGGTGAAATCATACAATAAAGTATGTGCTTGCTGTAAATCTCTTAATCATTACATATTTAAGTGTTCTGCATTTTTAAAACTAAATTCGTTGCAAAGATTTGACTTTGTAAAAAAACATAATTTGTGTATTAATTGCTTCAGTGCGCAACATAAAGTTGTAAATTGCAATTCGAAGTACGTGTGCAATGTATGCAAAGCTAAGCACAACACACTACTTCATAGAGAAAGAGTAGACAGTCTGTCGACGGCGCCAATTGACGCGCCAATTGACACGCCAATTGAGTCGTCAAATTTATTTATCCCAAACGAAAATGAGAAACCACAACATAATTTAGCAGTCGAAGCTAAAGCAGTTTCAAGCTGTTTAATCTCTCAAAGGAAAAATATTCTTCTTCAAACAGCACGGGTTTATGTGAAAAATATGTTAGGGGAATTTATTCCTGCCATTTGCCTTTTGGATAATGGATCAAGTTCTCAATTTTTATCGTATAGATTTTTTCAAAAATTGGGTTTAAGAGCTGAAAGAATATATGCTCCCGTATCAACATTAAATAATACATCGGTCACTGTAAATAAAAGTGTAGTTATAGAAGTTGCAAATAAGAACAGGAATTTTTCTGCCAGTATGGAATGTTTAATTGTACCTAATATTACAGACATTACTACGACTATCCCAATAAACATAAATGACTTGAATTTACCGTCTCATATTGAACTGGCACATGAAGGATTCACAAATCCAGCCAAAATTGACTTGCTTATCGGAGCAGAGTATTTTTTTGAAATTTTAAGGTCAGGACAATTTCGTTTACCTTCGCATGGTATTTTATTGCAAGAAACTGTATTCGGTTATGTAGCTAGTGGAACAGTAGTTAGTTCTGTAAACACGCAATTCTGTGGATTATTGAAGCCTTCAGAATATATTGAAGAAAACTTAAAAAAATTTTGGGAACTGGAAGAAGTGAATTCAGTTAGTTCTTTAACACCGGAAGAAATTCAATGTGAAGATCATTTTGTAAAACATTATACTAGAGTATCGGGTAGATTTTGTGTAAAATTACCTTTCAAAGAGTGTACTAAATCTTTGGGATATTCAAAGGATATGGCTATTAAGCGTTTTCTAAGTACAGAAAAACGATTAGAACGCTTGCCCAATTGTAGAACCATGTATAAAGAATTCATGGACGCTTATTTAAAATTAGGTCATATGGAGCTTGTTCCACATTACGAGAGAAATGAAGTGTTGGGTAAAACAAACTACCTTCCGCATCATTTTGTTTTGAAGGATAGTTCGACAACTGCATTGAGGGTAGTGTTTGATGCCTCGGCTAAGACATCAACAGGCAGTTCTCTAAATCAAACACTAATGGTAGGCCCAAAGTTGCAAGATGATATTTTCGACATAACATCAAGATTTAGATTACATAAATATGTTCTGACAGCTGATATTTCTAAAATGTATCGACAAATTTTAGTTACGAATAATGATTCAGATTTACAAAGAATAGTTTGGCGTAATTCTCCTGAAGAGTCTTTTCAAGAATATAGACTTAAAACTGTGACAAATGGCACAGCCTCAGCTCCATTTCTAGCAGTAAGAGCTTTGAGACAACTTGCAGTAGAAGAGAAAGATAATTTTCCTCTTGCTTCAGCTGTGACTCTCTCTGATTTCTTCATGGATGACTTAGTCACAGGTAGCAATGATTTAAATAGTGCTAAGGAGTTACAAAATCAGTTGATACAAATGTTACAAGCTGGTGGAATGAAACTTTGTAAATGGTCCTCTAACGAAAGAGAACTATTAAAATCAGTGCCGTTCGAAGATCAAGAATATCATTTTGATCAATCAAGAGAAACAGTAAAGACACTAGGTCTCATTTGGAATCCAAAAATTGATAAATTTAAATTTTTTGTTTCTCCCTCAATATATTCATCAAAGTGCACTAAGAGATCAATATTATCTCATATTTCTAGATTATTCGACCCTTTAGGACTTTTAGGACCAATTATAGTTCGAGCAAAGATATTTATTCAAAAATTATGGCTTTTAAAGATTGACTGGGACGAGCCACTCTCAGCTAAAGAAGCTCAAGAATGGAAAAATTTTGTAAAAAACCTCAAAGTAGTTGAAAGTATTGATGTCGATCGCTATATTTTGAATGATAGTATTTGTCAGCTAGAAATACACGGATTTTCGGACGCCTCCGAAAAGGCCTATGGAGCGGTAGTTTATATCAAAGCCACTGGCACATCATCGGAAGTCTCAGTGAAGTTACTCTGCAGCAAGTCAAGAATCTCGCCTCTGAAGCGTACAACAATTCCAAGACTAGAACTTTGTGCAGCAGTATTACTAGTAAAATTAGTGAACCGAATGCTATCATCGTTAAAAATATCTGTGAATAGCGTTCATTTCTGGACCGATTCGACAATAGTACTTGCGTGGATTCAACACGAACCACATACTTTGAAAACATTTGTAGCGAATCGGGTCGCAGTTATTCAAGAACTGTCTTCGACTCATCAATGGCACCATGTAACTTCAGAAGAAAATCCAGCTGACATAATTTCTAGAGGTGTTGATCCTGAAACTCTTCGAGATAGCAAACTGTGGTGGGATGGTCCCACTTTCCTTTTGAATGACTTTTCGTCGTTAAAGGATAATCCCTGCCCAACAGCTGTGGAGGTTCCAGAATTGCAGAAATTGCCGGTCCCTTCATTGACTTTTGTATTGACTTTAGAAAGTGATTTGTTAAATAGAGTTTTAGACAGATCAAATAGTTTTTCTAAAATTGTATATATTTTTAGTTTTATTTTCAGATTTTTGAAAAATACTAGAAGCAAACCAGAGGACAGGTACAGAGGCCCCCTGTTACCCCAGGAGCAGAAAACAGCGACAGAATTTATCATTCGGCAAATACAGGCAAATGAATTTAAAATGGAGATATCTGCTCTCTTAGCTGGTAAAAGGGTTATAAAAGGGAAGGTAAAGGACCTCCAACCCTTTTTAGATTCCAATGGAATTCTAAGAGTTGGAGGACGGTTAGAAAAATCGAATTTAAATTTTAATGCAAAACATCCCATTTTACTTCCTGCGAACCACAAATTTACAAAAATTTTGATGAATTACTACCATAGGAAATATCTGCATGTAGGAGCACATAATTTATTGCATTTAGTACGCCAAGAATACTGGCCATTAAACGGCAGAAGTATCGCTCGACAAATTGTCCACAATTGTGTTACATGTTTTAAACAAAAACCTGTTACGGAAAGTCAGCTTATGGGCAATCTCCCTCCGGAAAGAATAAACCCGAGTTCCCCCTTTAATGCCACAGGAATAGATTTTTGTGGACCCTTTTATGTAAAGTTTAAAGGACAAAGAAAGGGTGTATACCACAAAGTATACATAGCTATATTTGTCTGCTTTGTGACAAAGGCGGTACATTTAGAGACTGTCACAGATTTATCCTCAGAAGCGCTAATCGCGGCGCTAAAAAGATTTTTCTCTAGACGTGGTAAAAGTTCATCTCTGTTCACGGATAATGCCACCAATTTCGTAGGCGCGCATTTAGAATTAAAACGATTGTACAAACTTGTTAAAAAGCCAGAGGAAAATTTAGCTTGTTATATAGCCTCAGAAGGCATTGCCTGGAATTTTATTCCTCCCAAAGCCCCGAATTTTGGTGGACTTTGGGAAGCCAGTGTCAAATCATTTAAATACCATCTTAGACGAACTATTGGTGATCGAAAGCTGACCTTGGAAGAATTCCAGACTATTACAATTCAGATCGAAGGCATCTTAAACAGCAGACCGTTAATTCCGATGAGCTCAGATGTGGATAATTTAGATGTTTTAACTCCATCACATTTTTTGATAGGACACATTTTGAATACAATCCCTGAACCACTAATAGTGAACAAACCAGACAATTTATTAACAAATTGGCAAAAAACCACCAAAATTGTTCAAGCCATATGGAAAAAATGGCAGATTAGTTATTTAAATCATTTACAAAATCGCACCAAATGGCATGTTGAAAGACAAAATTTACAACCTGGTCTAATGGTTTTAGTTAAAGAAGATCACTTGCCACCATGTAAATGGTTGATTGGACGTATTCAAGAAGTGATACCAGGATCCGATAATAGAATTAGAGTAGCTGTGGTGAAAACAAACCACGGTATATATAAACGTAGTATTAGAAAGTTATGTGTATTACCTAATCAAAATATGTAAATTTTTAGTTGGTTTATGTTTTGAGTTTATATTTAATTTGTATATTCGTGTATTATTGATAACATTATTTACATTTTAAGTTATCTGTATTCATTTAGAATTTGTTTAAGCCAAAATATGAGGCAAAATTGTTTTGTAATATATTGTTCATTTTATGTATTCATTCAATTGTAATAACTGTATTTTAATGTATTTTGAAATATAATATTTCAACCTGGGGAGAATGTTGACTCCAATGGCTATGTTGGCAATCGCCAACGCGCCATGAAAGAATACAAATATAGGTATCATAGTTTTTATTTCTTACGTTGGCATCGTAAACTAAAAGATATTAGAATTTTTTTGAAATCGTTTGTTCCATAAAAAAAGTTTGTTTCGCTCGAACATCGTATGGTCGATGTTTCATGTATTGATTTTGTTCATACATTAGTAATTCGTTTAAGTAAATAAAACTATTAATTCGTGTGTCGTATGGTCGACAATGGTTTTAATATAATTAGTATACAGTCCATTCGAATACAAATTTAGGACCAGTGCAACGTATGACATTTAGCTCATACAAATACCATAGTGGTTTTACCCATCTGAATAATTACAAACATGAAGTAAACGTAGCCTTGTTTTTAAATGTTTCGAATTATTCACCAACTTACTGCTCTCCTCGTTGCTTCAGATTTATATACCCTTACAAGACTAACTTAACCGCTGGGGTCGGTGGCGCGATCCTGTAACCCAAGCTTAGGGGGAGCTTGAACTGCGGACAGCGAGGTACCGGGTTGTGTCCTGGGCGGCCGTTTCACTCAGATCGCGTTTCCCTTTCCGCGGCCATTTGGCTGCTTCAGAACCGGAAATCGTCGCATCTCCTCGGCCCCCAAAGCGTAGACGTACGTTACAATCCACTGTCTTTCAACGGACGCAGTTCTTTTACTTTTTTTACACTTTATCTGTCTAATGTGTTACTATTTATTGTTTCTCTATTTCTAGAATTTTGACTACCACACTTCTTATGTAGAATTTCTCTCTCTCTCTTTCTCTTCCACTGTACCTTAATCTATATATATATCAAACAGTTCCGTGACTGACAGATAACGCACAGAACAAACCAATGGACCTAAAGGGCTGAAATTTTGCATTCTTCTTATAGTGAAAGAGAGATTTTTGAAAAATTCTTCCTAGATTTTTTTAAAAATTAAATTGTTAAGCTGCTTTGTAACATTCTTTAAAGTTTGTATTTAAAATAATATTCTGAGGTTTATAAAATTTATATCACGAGAAACATCATAAAAATTCCTTTAAAATGAAATCTTTACCTCAATTTATCTTTAAAAAAACTTAACTATCAAAATCGTTTCCATGAAGTGCGAACGACCTTCTGTAAGATAAGCTTAAAGCAGCTTGAAGAACAGGATGTTGATGAGATTTAAAGACAAGACTGTGTTTTCTACATGTTTATAATTATTGAGAGAGGTAAAACTACTATTGATAAAAAAGAAAAACGTTATCATCCTTATATTCTTAATTTTTTTTCTGATTTTTTTTCAAACAACACAATTAAATATAACAATATTTCACATTTATTTAACAACACAGTGTAAATATTTATTTCAAGTGATTTTGAATTCTGTTAATATTTTGACCCTTACGCAGTAGACGAAACGGAAATGAATTAATTTGGTCATTACAAAATTTCACATGTATCGTAAAAAATTGTGTATCATGAAGAAGACAAACCAAAAAAAAAAAATTGTGTTTAGTTCCCTGATATCTCACAATAAGAGCGTTTGTTTTCTTTTTATAGTGTAAATGGAATGTCCACGGAAATCGTATACAGATGCCGATTTCAGCTCTTTATTTCGAGTATTTTAACACCAGCGAAGTTTTATCTACAGAAAATGAATTGTTTGCTTAAAAAAATGTTGATAACATAAAGAAACTGCAACTGTAAAACACGAATTAATTTCGGGCGATGATTAAGGTGTTTTGGGAGCGTGTTAAATAATACGTAATAATCCACAAACAGAAGGTAAGTACATCAATTATTCTTATTCGCCGCACACTGTCGTTCCGTCCATGAAGCTAAAGTCTTTAGCTTCATGAAAAAACCCCCATCTCCAATTACATTATAAATAGTCTGGTACTGCCATCTGGTACGTAAAATAAGAAAGAAATTTTTTTCAGGATAAATGGATTATTTTAATCTTTTTGTGCGTTACTTTTAACAGTCCATCCCAGAAATATCACGGGCACGAGAAATAGAAGGCAAAACCTCACCCCGTAATTTTGACGGGAGCGAGAAGGAAGGGGTTAAAACTAACACAAGACTCTGACATGCATGCAGAAAGAATAGGTTTAAATTGTTGGTGTCTAGACATTCCCTTTTGCCAAATGATGCTGAATTTGGTTTCATTGAAAATGCAAAACGGAAACAACAGTATATCTATGTGTCTAATTGAATCTCCTATCTAATTGAATTTAAATTTCTCTTTCATACGAAAGACGCAGATATGAATGAAAGAAAATGCCACAAAGGACTATTTGATTTTAAGACCACAGCATTTGAGAGACGGCAGCCCATAGTCGTAAGGGTGGGGAAAGTGCGAGCCTTTGCAAATTTTGTGCGGCCCTATTCAGCTTTTGATATTTTAATTTACTACAATTGAAAAATCCGACTATTGGTATATGTCACACTGTCAATTTTACTACAGGAAATGCTACAAAACACAGACAATTTCGAGGAATATTAGCGTGTGATCACACAATCAGCAGTATTGATATTCCTTATCATACAAAGATACGCTGGCTATCACAGGGACCTGTATTAGAGATGATCATCAATTTAAGAACACATATTATTAGTATCTATTATGATAAATAAATTGTATGTGATTTAGAAGATGCAGAATTTTTTAGGAATGTTTCTTTAATATGAAGCAATGTGTGGTGAGGTTTTTTGCACGTGCGACATCTGAATTCACTTTTACAAGCCTTAACGCCGTGAAATTGTGTTAAACAGTTGAAAAACACATTATTTGATTTAACAAATTCCCAACGTTTTTGAAATAGCATTTTCGAAAATGTTTCCCATTTACTTAGAGTATGATCTTTATGACTTAATTTTCTTCCTGTTAACCTTTCCATTCTCTCGTGATATAGTTCAAATGAAGCAAAGTGTGATTAGGTTTTTTTGCACGTGCGACATCTGAATTTACTTTTACAAGCCTTAACGCGGTGAAATTGTGTTAAACAGTTGAACACACATTATTTGATTTAACAAATTCCCAACGCTTTTGGAACAGCATTTTTGAAAATGTTTCCCCATTTACTTAGAGTTTGATCTTTATGACTTAATTATCTTCCTGTTAACCTTTCCTTCCTCTTGTGATATATTTCAAATTTATTGAATACTTCATCTTTTGTTCTTAGCAAATAAACTGTCACTAACCTACTAAAATCATCTATTACTGATAGGAAATACCTATTGCCCCCTTTCGAACGTTTAGGCATTGGACCACATACATCTTCGGTGATTTGACCGGAGTCACTACTTCGACGGCCACACCGATTTATATTTCGAGGAATAAACCTACAAAAGGTTGAAGGGAGACACGCTCGACACCCATTAACATAACAAACATTTATTAATAACAGCGAGCTAAAATGCTCGTATCGAACCGAGACGTATATACAGTTAGTTCACCAACACAGGTGACAGCTAGCAAGAGAGTGCGTATGAAACACTATCGCTTCTTTCCCAACGGGGCACCCTATGCGTGGAACAGTCCATTTGAATTTAGAGGTGGGATAGGTTAGGCTGAAGGGTGGCGCCATCTATTCGCTATTCTACGATTCACTTGCCTGTTACAAGTTGTTCGCTTCTCTTGTGTGTATCAAGTTATTGTTTTCTCTTGCTTTTTCGTTTTCAAGTCGGTCAATCACTTTCTCCATTTCAAGCTGACAAGTTATTGTTTTTTTCAATTGATATAGTGGCCAAAGTGCTAAGAGGGTGTTGTGCTTTTTAAATATGTTTCTGATTAATTTTTACTTTTTTCTGCTGTTACTGTTGTCATCGGTAAAGTTAAAAAATCAGGCATGCTGTAATAAAGTCAGAGAATTTATTTGAGGCTGCGGTGTGAATTAAAAGTAGTTCGGCAACTTCGCGTATAGAAGTAATTTGTTTGACTAGAATACAAAAGCACATTTTAAATCAAAGCAGTTGAGGTCCAAAACTAGGTAAAATATTAGAAAGATATGCTGATTGTAACAATTCTGATTCTTCCAGAATGCTTTTATCAGTTGATACGACATGATATGCAGGTATAATTTCTATGGTAAATCCCTTTCTTTAAAACACCTCGAGTTTGAAACATTGTTAACTGTTTTCAATGCATTCATCTACTTGTAATACATCACAGAAATTTTTTTACACAACACAATCTTTTTAAGGAAAACAAGGTTCAATATTCCATACACCTGATAACTGTAGGGCATCATTTTTAAGAAACTCCCAATTATTCCTTAAGTTCTGGATTTGGGTTATGAGTGATTAAAGTATCTCAACAGATTTCTCTATATTTTCACAATACCTTGCAGCCCTTTGTACAATTATTAAAATAATTGTTGGAAATTGTTCAAAATACTTGTAATTAATCAAATTTTCAGCTTCATGTTGATTATCACAATTTTTTCTATTCAATAAAAAATATGTCAATATTTTAATTACAAAGTGCCTATATTTTTAAGATCTATAAAGCGTGGATATTGTAATGGTTCAGAATCCACTTTAAACCATAGATCTCAGTCTAAATAGCACACATGAGCATATTTGACCATACAGTTACAAATCAACCAACCCAATAGTCCAAATTTAATATTGTCTGTGTCATTTTTGTTAATTTCTAATAAAAAAAATCTTCTAAATAAGGGTTAGCAGAATTTGAGATAAAAAATACCTTGCTCTTTAAAAATGATTTAATCATTATCAACTTGAATTAAAATTAAGGTATAAACTGAATCTACTAAATGAATTCAACGGTTGAAAATTATAAATGTGCTAATTATGGCTACTAGGTTATCTAGTGTAATATGTACTCAACTTTTCTTAGAATAACATCTCATGGAATCCCAAGAAACATAAAATATTTATCTCTATTACCCCAAAAAGTTACAGAATTTACAGTGTTTCATTTTGCTCTCTTTGGTAATTGTAAAAATGCACTTAGCATCTTTCAATTTATAGCCACAGCTTCGAAAGGTACTGGCTTTTGAGGTTATTGAATATTACAAGTTCATTAGTATTGTTATATACATTACAAATGATAAATGCAATCTTTTCAGGTAAGTAATTTTTTTAGTAATTTTTATAAAATAAAATTACTAAATAGGTAATAAAAAAAGCAATGTGCAGTAGTATCACATAAAATATGCCCAAAGACTTGTATAATCATAACACAAGAAATAAAAATGTTGAATATAGAACTTAAACGTTATGTTTCAAAATGCTCTAAATCTTTAAACAACAGAATAAAAACCCATTAAATTAATTTTTACACTTAATGAGCAGCATAATAAATGAAAAAAAAACGTTCAAACATTAATAACTGCAACAGCATACGTATTTAAAAAATATAAATAGATAAATAAAAACATTAGAAATTCAAGGTGTCAGTAGATGGCGCCACCCGTCAACCTAACCTATCCCACCTCTAAATTCAAATGGACTGTTCCACGCATAGGGTGCCCCGTTGCGAAAGAAGCGCTAGTGTATGAAACAGTCTGGTTCGAGGGCTCTTCAAGAATTTTGACATTACACTGACATTC
Organism: Dolomedes plantarius; assembly: GCA_907164885.2. Classification (NCBI taxonomy): domain Eukaryota; kingdom Metazoa; phylum Arthropoda; class Arachnida; order Araneae; family Dolomedidae; genus Dolomedes; species Dolomedes plantarius. Next base: position 53,337,126 of record OU015499.1, on the reverse strand, counting down.
GGAATCTCATAAACTTCCTACACTTATCTCTGGGGATGTTATTGAGTTCAACTACTTCACATGCCTGTATAATGATCTGCAGGGCTAATATAAATTATCTTATTTTACTTTTAGGAAGCAATTTTAGAAAAGGGGTCGTGCTTTATTAACAGGATAATTTTAAATGCGCTTTAGATATATAATGGTGGGTCGTTATTATCACACACACAAATTTATATATATATATATATATAACCGTCACAAGTGACGGTTATTACCGTAAGTGACTGTATATATGTATGTGTGTATGTGTGTAAGAAGTAAACATCCTCTCATTTTAAATTTAAACTCATTTAGTATTAGGTCTAGGATATAATTTCAGGCAATGTAAAAAAAAAAAATCGCCGGTCATTTTTTTTGGGGGGGGGATTGCCTCTATTGACCCCCCCCCCCTCTGGAGCCGCCCTTGACTGTGGCTACGTAAAGTTGCCCTCCAAACTCTTAAGGGTTCTAATTGCCGTCATTTTATTCGTGTTTCACAATGACAGTTTGTTTATGTTATCAACATTTTTTAAAGTAAACAATTCATTTCCTGTTTACTTCGCTGACAGTTAAAATTTTGCTGGTGTCAAAATACTCGGAAATGAGGAGCTGAATTTGGCGTTTGTGAAGGAATTCCGCAGTTATTCCATTTACGAAGAAAAAAAAACCTGTCATATTGTGTGATATCAGAGAACTAAACAGAAATATCTTTTCTTTTCTGCCTCATACACAATTTTTTACGATACATCGGAAATTTTGATAAGTCAATTAATGTATTTCAGTCGTGCCTACTTCGAAGGGGTGAAGGTCAAAATATTAACAGAACTCAAAATAATTTGAAATACAATATTTACAGGATAAAATATTTTAAAAAATATTCTTTTTAAAAGATATAAAACATATAAGAATGATAACGTTTTTATTTTCTTATCCTTGGCGACTTTCCCCTTCTCAAAAATTATGAACATGAAGAAAATGAAGTCTTGTTTTCAAATGTTTCTCTTAACTCGACAACTTACTGTTAATTACGCTATTTCAGGTTTATATAACCTGTTTATTTCAGTCTCGCTTATTTCGAATAGTTTAAAGTACTAACAGAATTCAAAATAACTTGAAATACAATATTTATACGTTAAATTGTGTTGTAAAAAGATAATCTGTCAGGAGAAATAAAGTATTTTAAAAATAGTAACGTTTTTCTTTAATTATTAATAGTGGTTTTAACCTTCTCAATAATTATAAACATGACGAAAACGAAGTCATCCTTTAAATGTTTCACGTCACTCAAGAACTAATTTCTGACTACGCTGCTTTAGATTTATATAACTGTACAAGGATACCGCTTTTACGGCCGGGAAATTGATTTATAAAAAAATATTCTTTCAGAAAAATACCATAGTGGTTTTACCCATCTGAATAATTACAAACATGAAGTAAACGTAGCCTTGTTTTTAAATGTTTCGAATTATTCACCAACTTACTGCTCTCCTCGTTGCTTCAGATTTATATACCCTTACAAGACTAACTTAACCGCTGGGGTCGTAGGCGCGATCCTGTAACCCAAGCTTAGGGGGAGCTTGAACTGCGGACAGCGAGGTACCGGGTTGTGTCCTGGGCGGCCGTTTCACTCAGATCGCGTTTCCCTTTCCGCGGCCATTTGGCTGCTTCAGAACCGGAAATCGTCGCATCTCCTCGGCCCCCAAAGCTTAGACGTACGTTACAATCCACTGTCTTTCAACGGACGCAGTTCTTTTACTTTTTTTACACTTTATCTGTCTAATGTGTTACTATTTATTGTTTCTCAATTTCTAGAATTTTGACTACCACACTTATTATATAGAATTTCTCTCTCTCTCTCTTTCTGTTCCACTGTACCTTAATCTATATATATATCAAACAGTTCCGTGACTGACAGATAACGCACAGAACAAACCAATGGACCTAAAGGGCTGAAATTTTGCATTCTTCTTATAGTGAAAGAGAGATTTTTGAAAAATTCTTCCTAGATTTTTTTAAAAATTAAATTGTTAAGCTGCTTTGTAACATTCTTTAAAGTTTGTATTTAAAATAATATTCTGAGGTTTATAAAATTTATATCACGAGAAACATCATAAAAATTCCTTTAAAATGAAATCTTTACCTCAATTTATCTTTACAAAAAACTTAACTATCAAAATCGTTTCCATGAAGTGCGAACGACCTTCTGTAAGATAAGCTTAAAGCAGCTTGAAGAACAGGATGTTGATGAGATTTAAAGACAAGACTGTGTTTTCTACATGTTTATAATTATTGAGAGAGGTAAAACTACTATTGATAAAAAAGAAAAACGTTATCATCCTTATATTCTTAATTTTTTTTCTGATTTTTTTTCAAACAACACAATTAAATATAACAATATTTCACATTTATTTAACAACACAGTGTAAATATTTATTTCAAGTGATTTTGAATTCTGTTAATATTTTGACCCTTACGCAGTAGACGAAACGGAAATGAATTAATTTGGTCATTACAAAATTTCACATGTATCGTAAAAAATTGTGTATCATGCAGAAGACAAACCAAAAAAAAAAAAATTGTGTTTAGTTCCCTGATATCTCACAATAAGAGCGTTTGTTTTCTTTTTATAGTGTAAATGGAATGTACACGGAAATCGTATACAGATGCCGATTTCAGCTCTTTATTTCGAGTATTTTAACACCAGCGAAGTTTTATCTACAGAAAATGAATTGTTTGCTTAAAAAAATGTTGATAACATAAAGAAACTGCAACTGTAAAACACGAATTAATTTCGGGCGATGATTAAGGTGTTTTGGGAGCGTGTTAAATAATACGTAATAATCCACAAACAGAAGGTAAGTACATCAATTATTCTTATTCGCCGCACAATTTCGTTCCGTCCATGAAGCTAAAGTCTTTAGCTTCATGAAAAAAACCCCATCTCCAATTACATTATAAATAGTCTGGTACTGCCATCTGGTACGTAAAATAAGAAAGAAATTTTTTTCAGGATAAATGGATTATTTTAATCTTTTTGTGCGTTACTTTTAATAGTCCATCCCAGAAATATCACGGGCACGAGAAATAGAAGGCAAAACCTCACCCCGTAATTTTGACGGGAGCAAGAAGGAAGGGGTTAAAACTAACACAAGACTCTGACATGCATGCAGAAAGAATAGGTTTAAATTGTTGGTGTCTAGACATTCCCTTTTGCCAAATGATGCTGAATTTGGTTTCATTGAAAATGCAAAACGGAAACAACAGTATATCTATGTGTCTAATTGAATCTCCTATCTAATTGAATTTAAATTTCTCTTTCATACGAAAGACGCAGATATGAATGAAAGAAAATGCCACAAAGGACTATTTGATTTTAAGACCACAGCATTTGAGAGACGGCAGCCCATAGTCGTAAGGGTGGGGAAAGTGCGAGCCTTTGCAAATTTTGTGCGGCCCTATTCAGCTTTTGATATTTTAATTTACTACAATTGAAAAATCCGACTATTGGTATATGTCACACTGTCAATTTTACTACAGGAAATGCTACAAAACACAGACAATTTCGAGGAATATTAGCGTGTGATCACACAATCAGCAGTATTGATATTCCTTATCATACAAAGATACGCTGGCTATCACAGGGACCTGTATTAGAGATGATCATCAATTTAAGAACACATATTATTAGTATCTATTATGATAAATAAATTGTATGTGATTTAGAAGATGCAGAATTTTTTAGGAATGTTTCTTTAATATGAAGCAATGTGTGGTGAGGTTTTTTGCACGTGCGACATCTGAATTCACTTTTACAAGCCTTAACGCCGTGAAATTGTGTTAAACAGTTGAAAAACACATTATTTGATTTAACAAATTCCCAACGTTTTTGAAATAGCATTTTCGAAAATGTTTCCCATTTACTTAGAGTATGATCTTTATGACTTAATTTTCTTCCTGTTAACCTTTCCATTCTCTCGTGATATAGTTCAAATGAAGCAAAGTGTGATTAGGTTTTTTTGCACGTGCGACATCTGAATTTACTTTTACAAGCCTTAACGCGGTGAAATTGTGTTAAACAGTTGAACACACATTATTTTATTTAACAAATTCCCAACGCTTTTGGAACAGCATTTTTGAAAATGTTTCCCCATTTACTTAGAGTTTGATCTTTATGACTTAATTATCTTCCTGTTAACCTTTCCTTCCTCTTGTGATATATTTCAAATTTATTGAATACTTCATCTTTTGTTCTTAGCAAATAAACTGTCACTAACTTACTAAAATCATCTATTACTGATAGGAAATACCTATTGCCCCCTTTCGAACGTTTAGGCATTGGACCACATACATCTTCGGTGATTTGACCGGAGTCACTACTTCGACGGCCACACCGATTTATATTTCGAGGAATAAACCTACAAAAGGTTGAAGGGAGACACGCTCGACACCCATTAACATAACAAACATTTATTAATAACAGCGAGCTAAAATGCTCGTATCGAACCGAGACGTATATACAGTTAGTTCACCAACACAGGTGACAGCTAGCAAGAGAGTGCGTATGAAACACTATCGCTTCTTTCCCAACGGGGCACCCTATGCGTGGAACAGTCCATTTGAATTTAGAGGTGGGATAGGTTAGGCTGAAGGGTGGCGCCATCTATTCGCTATTCTACGATTCACTTGCCTGTTACAAGTTGTTCGCTTCTCTTGTGTGTATCAAGTTATTGTTTTCTCTTGCTTTTTCGTTTTCAAGTCGGTCAATCACTTTCTCCATTTCAAGCTGACAAGTTATTGTTTTTTTCAATTGATATAGTGGCCAAAGTGCTAAGAGGGTGTTGTGCTTTTTAAATATGTTTCTGATTAATTTTTACTTTTTTCTGCTGTTACTGTTGTCATCGGTAAAGTTAAAAAATCAGGCATGCTGTAATAAAGTCAGAGAATTTATTTGAGGCTGCGGTGTGAATTAAAAGTAGTTCGGCAACTTCGCGTATAGAAGTAATTTGTTTGACTAGAATACAAAAGCACATTTTAAATCAAAGCAGTTGAGGTCCAAAACTAGGTAAAATATTAGAAAGATATGCTGATTGTAACAATTCTGATTCTTCCAGAATGCTTTTATCAGTTGATACGACATGATATGCAGGTATAATTTCTATGGTAAATCCCTTTCTTTAAAACACCTCGAGTTTGAAACATTGTTAACTGTTTTCAATGCATTCATCTACTTGTAATACATCACAGAATTTTTTTTACACAACACAATCTTTTTAAGGAAAACAAGGTTCAATATTCCATACACCTGATAACTGTAGGGCATCATTTTTAAGAAACTCCCAATTATTCCTTAAGTTCTGGATTTGGGTTATGAGTGATTAAAGTATCTCAACAGATTTCTCTATATTTTCACAATACCTTGCAGCCCTTTGTACAATTATTAAAATAATTGTTGGAAATTGTTCAAAATACTTGTAATTAATCAAATTTTCAGCTTCATGTTGATTATTACAATTTTTTCTATTCAATAAAAAATATGTCAATATTTTAATTACAAAGTGCCTATATTTTTAAGATCTATAAGGCGTGGATATTGTAATGGTTCAGAATCCACTTTAAACCATAGATCTCAGTCTAAATAGCACACATGAGCATATTTGACCATACAGTTACAAATCAACCAACCCAATAGTCCAAATTTAATATTGTCTGTGTCAATTTTGTTAATTTCTAATAAAAAAAAATCTTCTAAATAAGGGTTAGCAGAATTTGAGATAAAAAATACCTTGCTCTTTAAAAATGATTTAATCATTATCAACCTGAATTAAAATTAAGGTATAAACTGAATCTACTAAATGAATTCAACGGTTGAAAATTATAAATGTACTAATTATGGCTACTAGGTTATCTAGTGTAATGTGTACTCAACTTTTCTTAGAATAACATCTCATGGAATCCCAAGAAACATAAAATATTTATCTCTATTACCCCAAAAAGTTACAGAATTTACAGTGTTTCATTTTGCTCTCTTTGGTAATTGTAAAAATGCACTTAGCATCTTTCAATTTATAGCCACAGCTTCGAAAGGTACTGGCTTTTGAGGTTATTGAATATTACAAGTTCATTAGTATTGTTATATACATTACAAATGATAAATGCAATCTTTTCAGGTAAGTAATTTTTTTAGTAATTTTTATAAAATAAAATTACTAAATAGGTAATAAAAAATGCAATGTGCAGTAGTATCACATAAAATATGCCCAAAGACTTGTATAATCATAACACAAGAAATAAAAATGTTGAATATAGAACTTAAACGTTATGTTTCAAAATGCTCTAAATCTTTAAACAACAGAATAAAAACCCATTAAATTAATTTTTACACTTAATGAGCAGCATAATAAATGAAAAAAAAAACGTTCAAACATTAATAACTGCAACAGCATACGTATTTAAAAAATATAAATAGATAAATAAAAACATTAGAAATTCAAGGTGTCAGTAGATGGCGCCACCCGTCAACCTAACCTATCTCACCTCTAAATTCAAATGGACTGTTCCACGCATAGGGTGCCCCGTTGCGAAAGAAGCGCTAGTGTATGAAACAGTCTGGTTCGAGGGCTCTTCAAGAATTTTGACATTACACTGACATTCGGAATCTCATAAACTTCCTACACTTATCTCTGGGGATGTTATTGAGTTCAACTACTTCACATGCCTGTATAATGATCTGCAAAGCTAATATAAATTATCTTATTTTACTTTTAGGAAGCAATTTTAGAAAAGGGGTCGTGCTTTATTAACAGGATAATTTTAAATGCGCTTTAGATATATAATGGTGGGTCGTTATTATCACACACACAAATATATATATATATATATATATAACCGTCACAAGTGACGGTTATTACCGTAAGTGACTGTATATATGTATGTGTGTATGTGTGTAAGAAGTAAACATCCTCTCATTTTAAATTTAAACTCATTTAGTATTAGGTCTAGGATATAATTTCAGGCAATGTAAAAAAAAAAATCGCCGGTCATTTTTTTGGGGGGGGAATTGCCTCTATTGACCCCCCCCCCCTCTGGAGCCGCCCTTGACTGTGGCTACGTAAAGTTGCCCTCCAAACTCTTAAGGGTTCTAATTGCCGTCATTTTATTCGTGTTTCACAATGACAGTTTGTTTATGTTATCAACATTTTTTAAAGTAAACAATTCATTTCCTGTTTACTTCGCTGACAGTTAAAATTTTGCTGGTGTCAAAATACTCGGAAATGAGGAGCTGAATTTGGCGTTTGTGAAGGAATTCCGCAGTTATTCCATTTACGAAGAAAAAAAAACCTGTCATATTGTGTGATATCAGAGAACTAAACAGAAATATCTTTTCTTTTCTGCCTCATACACAATTTTTTACGATACATCGGAAATTTTGATAAGTCAATTAATGTATTTCAGTCGTGCCTACTTCGAAGGGGTGAAGGTCAAAATATTAACAGAACTCAAAATAATTTGAAATACAATATTTACAGGATAAAATAGTTTTAAAAAATATTCTTTTTAAAAGATATAAAACATATAAGAATGATAACGTTTTTATTTTCTTATCCTTGGCGACTTTCCCCTTCTCAAAAATTATGAACATGAAGAAAATGAAGTCTTGTTTTCAAATGTTTCGCTTAACTCGACAACTTACTGTTAATTACGCTATTTCAGGTTTATATAACCTGTTTATTTCAGTCTCGCTTATTTCGAATAAATTAAAGTACTAACAGAATTCAAAATAACTTGAAATACAATATTTATACGTTAAATTGTGTTGTAAAAAGATAATCTGTCAGGAGAAATAAAGTATTTTAAAAATAGTAACGTTTTTCTTTAATTATTAATAGTGGTTTTAACCTTCTCAATAATTATAAACATGACGAAAACGAAGTCATCCTTTAAATGTTTCACGTCACTCAAGAACTAATTTCTGACTACGCTGCTTTAGATTTATATAACTGTACAAGGATACCGCTTTTACGGCCGGGAAATTGATTTATAAAAAAATATTCTTTCAGAAAAATACCATAGTGGTTTTACCCATCTGAATAATTACAAACATGAAGTAAACGTAGCCTTGTTTTTAAATGTTTCGAATTATTCACCAACTTACTGCTCTCCTCGTTGCTTCAGATTTATATACCCTTACAAGACTAACTTAACCGCTGGGGTCGGTGGCGCGATCCTGTAACCCAAGCTTAGGGGGAGCTTGAACTGCGGACAGCGAGGTACCGGGTTGTGTCCTGGGCGGCCGTTTCACTCAGATCGCGTTTCCCTTTCCGCGGCCATTTGGCTGCTTCAGAACCGGAAATCGTCGCATCTCCTCGGCCCCCAAAGCGTAGACGTACGTTACAATCCACTGTCTTTCAACGGACGCAGTTCTTTTACTTTTTTTACACTTTATCTGTCTAATGTGTTACTATTTATTGTTTCTCTATTTCTAGAATTTTGACTACCACACTTCTTATGTAGAATTTCTCTCTCTCTCTTTCTCTTCCACTGTACCTTAATCTATATATATATCAAACAGTTCCGTGACTGACAGATAACGCACAGAACAAACCAATGGACCTAAAGGGCTGAAATTTTGCATTCTTCTTATAGTGAAAGAGAGATTTTTGAAAAATTCTTCCTAGATTTTTTTAAAAATTAAATTGTTAAGCTGCTTTGTAACATTCTTTAAAGTTTGTATTTAAAATAATATTCTGAGGTTTATAAAATTTATATCACGAGAGACATCATAAAAATTCCTTTAAAATGAAATCTTTACCTCAATTTATCTTTACATAAAACTTAACTATCAAAATCGTTTCCATGAAGTGCGAACGACCTTCTGTAAGATAAGCTTAAAGCAGCTTGAAGAACAGGATGTTGATGAGATTTAAAGACAAGACTGTGTTTTCTACATGTTTATAATTATTGAGAGAGGTAAAACTACTATTGATAAAAAAGAAAAACGTTATCAACCTTATATTCTTAATTTTTTTTCTGATTTTTTTTCAAACAACACAATTAAATATAACAATATTTCACATTTATTTAACAACACAGTGTAAATATTTATTTCAAGTGATTTTGAATTCTGTTAATATTTTGACCCTTACGCAGTAGACGAAACGGAAATGAATTAATTTGGTCATTACAAAATTTCACATGTATCGTAAAAAATTGTGTATCATGCAGAAGACAAACCAAAAAAAAAAAAATTGTGTTTAGTTCCCTGATATCTCACAATAAGAGCGTTTGTTTTCTTTTTATAGTGTAAATGGAATGTACACGGAAATCGTATACAGATGCCGATTTCAGCTCTTTATTTCGAGTATTTTAACACCAGCGAAGTTTTATCTACAGAAAATGAATTGTTTGCTTAAAAAAATGTTGATAACATAAAGAAACTGCAACTGTAAAACACGAATTAATTTCGGGCGATGATTAAGGTGTTTTGGGAGCGTGTTAAATAATACGTAATAATCCACAAACAGAAGGTAAGTACATCAATTATTCTTATTCGCCGCACACTTTCGTTCCGTCCATGAAGCTAAAGTCTTTAGCTTCATGAAAAAAACCCCATCTCCAATTACATTATAAATAGTCTGGTACTGCCATCTGGTACGTAAAATAAGAAAGAAATTTTTTTCAGGATAAATGGATTATTTTAATCTTTTTGTGCGTTACTTTTAATAGTCCATCCCAGAAATATCACGGGCACGAGAAATAGAAGGCAAAACCTCACCCCGTAATTTTGACGGGAGCGAGAAGGAAGGGGTTAAAACTAACACAAGACTCTGACATGCATGCAGAAAGAATAGGTTTAAATTGTTGGTGTCTAGACATTCCCTTTTGCCAAATGATGCTGAATTTGGTTTCATTGAAAATGCAAAACGGAAACAACAGTATATCTATGTGTCTAATTGAATCTCCTATCTAATTGAATTTAAATTTCTCTTTCATACGAAAGACGCAGATATGAATGAAAGAAAATGCCACAAAGGACTATTTGATTTTAAGACCACAGCATTTGAGAGACGGCAGCCCATAGTCGTAAGGGTGGGGAAAGTGCGAGCCTTTGCAAATTTTGTGCGGCCCTATTCAGCTTTTGATATTTTAATTTACTACAATTGAAAAATCCGACTATTGGTATATGTCACACTGTCAATTTTACTACAGGAAATGCTACAAAACACAGACAATTTCGAGGAATATTAGCGTGTGATCACACAATCAGCAGTATTGATATTCCTTATCATACAAAGATACGCTGGCTATCACAGGGACATGTATTAGAGATGATCATCAATTTAAGAACACATATTATTAGTATCTATTATGATAAATAAATTGTATGTGATTTAGAAGATGCAGAATTTTTTAGGAATGTTTCTTCAATATGAAGCAATGTGTGGTGAGGTTTTTTGCACGTGCGACATCTGAATTCACTTTTACAAGCCTTAACGCCGTGAAATTGTGTTAAACAGTTGAAACACACATTATTTGATTTAACAAATTCCCAACGTTTTTGAAATAGCATTTTCGAAAATGTTTCCCATTTACTTAGAGTATGATCTTTATGACTTAATTTTCTTCCTGTTAACCTTTCCATTCTCTCGTGATATAGTTCAAATGAAGCAAAGTGTGATTAGGTTTTTTTGCACGTGCGACATCTGAATTTACTTTTACAAGCCTTAACGCGGTGAAATTGTGTTAAACAGTTGAACACACATTATTTGATTTAACAAATTCCCAACGCTTTTGGAACAGCATTTTTGAAAATGTTTCCCCATTTACTTAGAGTTTGATCTTTATGACTTATTTATCTTCCTGTTAACCTTTCCTTCCTCTTGTGATATATTTCAAATTTATTGAATACTTCATCTTTTGTTCTTAGCAAATAAACTGTCACTAACTTACTAAAATCATCTATTACTGATAGGAAATACCTATTGCCCCCTTTCGAACGTTTAGGCATTGGACCACATACATCTTCGGTGATTTGACCGGAGTCACTACTTCGACGGCCACACCGATTTATATTTCGAGGAATAAACCTACAAAAGGTTGAAGGGAGACACGCTCGACACCCATTAACATAACAAACATTTATTAATAACAGCGAGCTAAAATGCTCGTATCGAACCGAGACGTATATACAGTTAGTTCACCAACACAGGTGACAGCTAGCAAGAGAGTGCGTATGAAACACTATCGCTTCTTTCCCAACGGGGCACCCTATGCGTGGAACAGTCCATTTGAATTTAGAGGTGGGATAGGTTAGGCTGAAGGGTGGCGCCATCTATTCGCTATTCTACGATTCACTTGCCTGTTACAAGTTGTTCGCTTCTCTTGTGTGTATCAAGTTATTGTTTTCTCTTGCTTTTTCGTTTTCAAGTCGGTCAATCACTTTCTCCATTTCAAGCTGACAAGTTATTGTTTTTTTCAATTGATATAGTGGCCAAAATGCTAAGAGGGTGTTGTGCTTTTTAAATATGTTTCTGATTAATTTTTACTTTTTTCTGCTGTTACTGTTGTCATCGGTAAAGTTAAAAAATCAGGCATGCTGTAATAAAGTCAGAGAATTTATTTGAGGCTGCGGTGTGAATTCAAAGTAGTTCGGCAACTTCGCGTATAGAAGTAATTTGTTTGACTAGAATACAAAAGCACATTTTAAATCAAAGCAGTTGAGGTCCAAAACTAGGTAAAATATTAGAAAGATATGCTGATTGTAACAATTCTGATTCTTCCAGAATGCTTTTATCAGTTGATACGACATGATATGCAGGTATAATTTCTATGGTAAATCCCTTTCTTTAAAACACCTCGAGTTTGAAACATTGTTAACTGTTTTCAATGCATTCATCTACTTGTAATACATCACAGAATTTTTTTTACACAACACAATCTTTTTAAGGAAAACAAGGTTCAATATTCCATACACCTGATAACTGTAGGGCATCATTTTTAAGAAACTCCCAATTATTCCTTAAGTTCTGGATTTGGGTTATGAGTGATTAAAGTATCTCAACAGATTTCTCTATATTTTCACAATACCTTGCAGCCCTTTGTACAATTATTAAAATAATTGTTGGAAATTGTTCAAAATACTTGTAATTAATCAAATTTTCAGCTTCATGTTGATTATTACAATTTTTTCTATTCAATAAAAAATATGTCAATATTTTAATTACAAAGTGCCTATATTTTTAAGATCTATAAGGCGTGGATATTGTAATGGTTCAGAATCCACTTTAAACCATAGATCTCAGTCTAAATAGCACACATGAGCATATTTGACCATACAGTTACAAATCAACCAACCCAATAGTCCAAATTTAATATTGTCTGTGTCAATTTTGTTAATTTCTAATAAAAAAAATCTTCTAAATAAGGGTTAGCAGAATTTGAGATAAAAAATACCTTGCTCTTTAAAAATGATTTAATCATTATCAACCTGAATTAAAATTAAGGTATAAACTGAATCTACTAAATGAATTCAACGGTTGAAAATTATAAATGTGCTAATTATGGCTACTAGGTTATCTAGTGTAATATGTACTCAACTTTTCTTAGAATAACATCTCATGGAATCCCAAGAAACATAAAATATTTATCTCTATTACCCCAAAAAGTTACAGAATTTACAGTGTTTCATTTTGCTCTCTTTGGTAATTGTAAAAATGCACTTAGCATCTTTCAATTTATAGCCACAGCTTCGAAAGGTACTGGCTTTTGATGTTATTGAATATTACAAGTTCATTAGTATTGTTATATACATTACAAATGATAAATGCAATCTTTTCAGGTAAGTAATTTTTTTAGTAATTTTTATAAAATAAAATTACTAAATAGGTAATAAAAAAAGCAATGTGCAGTAGTATCACATAAAATATGCCCAAAGACTTGTATAATCATAACACAAGAAATAAAAATGTTGAATATAGAACTTAAACGTTATGTTTCAAAATGCTCTAAATCTTTAAACAACAAAATAAAAACCCATTAAATTAATTTTTACACTTAATGAGCAGCATAATAAATGAAAAAAAAACGTTCAAACATTAATAACTGCAACAGCATACGTATTTAAAAAATATAAATAGATAAATAAAAACATTAGAAATTCAAGGTGTCAGTAGATGGCGCCACCCGTCAACCTAACCTATCCCACCTCTAAATTCAAATGGACTGTTCCACGCATAGGGTGCCCCGTTGCGAAAGAAGCGCTAGTGTATGAAACAGTCTGGTTCGAGGGCTCTTCAAGAATTTTGACATTACACTGACATTCGGAATCTCATAAACTTCCTACACTTATCTCTGGGGATGTTATTGAGTTCAACTACTTCACATGCCTGTATAATGATCTGCAAAGCTAATATAAATTATCTTATTTTACTTTTAGGAAGCAATTTTAGAAAAGGGGTCGTGCTTTATTAACAGGATAATTTTAAATGCGCTTTAGATATATAATGGTGGGTCGTTATTATCACACACACACACACAAATTTATATATATATATATATAACCGTCACAAGTGACGGTTATTACCGTAAGTGACTGTATATATGTATGTGTGTAT